>JAMKCH010001172.1:0-83323 GCA_023653785.1 Ophioderma brevispina
TGCCAATTAAGTTCAGTACACCAAAATGCTCACAATTTAGTACACTGTGAAGATGCTCAGAGCATAGTTGTGATATGATCAGCAAAATGATTTTGAGGTCGCAATATTCATTTGACATAATTATATTTTATAATTCCATTTTGACATATAGCCAAACAAAGTAGAAATGTCTTTTGGTTTTCTAGGGGGGTTGTTTTTCCACCCTTACTGATATATCTTTGGACTTACATTGGTCAATTTTCAATGGGGTTTCTGAAATGTAGCTTTTTATAATTGGGCATACAGTTACATGGAACAGTAAAAATCGAATCTGACCGACTTTGGACTCCTTTTTCTTAATTCACATCACATTTGATCACTTTCTCAAGCAAAGATATTTTTTTTTGTCTTGACACTTCACTCACTGGAGGTCCAGCCTGTCTCCATCCTGTGACAAATCCTTGTCGTTGTCGAGTGATTATTGTACATATCATCCTTCATCTTCTCTATTACTCTGAATTACTGTGGCAATAGCAAAGGTAGGTGTCTAGTCTTTGTTCCATTGCTGAAACCCTACGTAGCAAGTGGTTTTGTATTGGCAACTCTGTACATATACTTATCAATAAAAAGCACATTTTTGGAAGAGTGCCGCCTATTTTCAAATTTATATTTTTGCACAGCTTATGTTGTAATAGTAGGAAACTACACCTCGAACGAGAATTCTCAAAAACGGTATTTATCAGAAAATAAGCGATTTGTCACCTAGAATTGGGATCCCAGACTACTTACGGCAGAGCTGGAAATGCTAGTTTATGTCCGGTCCATGATGAAATAGTCCACCTCAGAAAATGACCTATAACTTTGACTTGCTTGAACCAATAAACACCTAATGGATGAGCTTAGATACGAACATGGCGCTATTTCCTATTGGAAGGACCGTTTCCAGCAGCCGTTGAATTATTATCGGAGTTCTCCGATATTAATTATTCAATTACAAAATTCCTCCGATTGCGCACTAGCATTTTTGACTAACCATTCACAGTAGAGTTTTACTCGCCAGTTACCAATGCACCATGTAAAAACTCTCAAAATTTTTGAAAATTGGGGGCGCGCTTTCAAAAAATGTGCTATATGCTATAAGCTGTCTCAACATATGCCTTGGTCATTGTATGTTAATGCCTTTGATCTGGCACCTGCAGAAATGACAACCACCAATGAGGATGTTCATCCTGAGCTTTTTAGATATGACTAATACTAATCATCAAGCTGTGCATATGTCCCACAGGAGATGATGCCTCCAAGGATCTAGCAACCAATGTTTTCAGCAGGCTGCAGAAAAAAGAAGTCCACTAAGTACAGAAAATCAAACCACTGTGCACAAAGTATAAAGCATCACCAAAACCAAGGAAAGAGAGAAAGAACAGAATAGTGAAGAAATCATTGCTCTTTGACAGAAAGAGATACTGGTACCTGTACTTAGTACAATGACATTTTTATCAGAGTTATTTCCTTCATGTTATTCACCCATGGTACACAGGCTGGATGATGAACTAATGGCTCTTGTACAACATTTCCTTGCACACTTCATAAAGCATGAGTTACTGTGAGCTTAAGAAGCTGGAAAGTTGATCATGAAGACATGTCATTCATCTTGCATGTCCATTCACAGTGAACGTCAGCAAAATCTTATGTTTACAGGTGGTTGTCATTTCCTGGCAGGTGCATTATTATTTTTGTTTAGACACAATAATTTACTTTCTGATACTTTTAAAGTTGTAAAATGACGTCAATCAATATGGGCAGCCATCAAAGTGAATATCTTCAAAATACGTACTTGCACACCAAACTGTCCTCAATCATTAATGGACCTTCAAAGATAGAAACATTCGTGTCATGTGTGAAACAATTATAAATCTGACCTATGATCATAAACCATGTGTTACCAGGTAATCCGGATAAATAAAATGGAGTCAAATTATAAATTGAGTGCAATAATGTGAAAAATTTAATTCCTATGGTATATTTTTCAACTTTGCACCGATATGTCAGTTTTAATTTGCGATTTTATTGCGCCTTTAGAAACAAATGAATGTATGTTGTACATTGCTTAGGAATCAAAGTGTTACATTCCTAAGTGTCACTTGACCATTGAATTTGATTTGAAGGCTGTAATACTTATAAATTTGTGCCAAGTTTTTTTGAAGATGTTCACGTTTGGCTGCCATTTGATTGGCGTCATGTACCATTTATAAGTATCAAGAAATCCATTTTAATGTGTCTACCCACATAACCTAGTAACTTCCTTCTCTTTGTATATTCGCAGGTCTTTGCTGTTATATGGCATATTTTAACATTAGTGGATTTGGCTTCCATTTGAATTTGGAAAGTATGACTTAGTACAAGTGCCCTTTACATGTTCATTGGATCTTATAGTATATCTAGTAACTCAATAGTTGATACTATAGGGTTGAAGAAGATTATTATAATTTATGGCGACCGGCCATCTTGGATTATCAAATGCTAAAGGATGCCCAGGTTGGCACCCGGCAGATTCTTATTCTACACACCATAGCTATAATGTTCAGCAAAAAATTGTGTCCACACTCAATTTTACGGTCACATGAAGGTTTCTACCTGACTATATAATTTATGTTCCAAATGAATCTTGCGACTTCCCAACTCATTTGCTTGATCATATCAAAATAGGATTGAGCATCTCACAGTGTCCAAATTGTGAGCAGTTTGGTTGTGTACTGAATTCAATTGGCAAACCACTAATCATATGGACACCCAAAACTTATCATGCTTATTCAAGCTGTTTAAATAAGAGATTTGAGAGGCAGAACACAAAATACACTCAAAATTATATGCAGTAGGCCGAAGCAGAAAGACACATGCGAATAGGAGTTTATTGCTATCACATTGAGACAGTGTATGCACAAAGATGGAGACCAGGCCGGAATACTCCAAGGTTGGTAAGGGCCCCAGTAGCCCCACAAAAAAAGATGGAGGATTGGAAACCTGGCTTGCTAAAAAAGGTATTTCATAAAGCTTAGATTAATGTCAGGTAAGTACAAGCTTTGCATAACAATGCGATTTCAGGAGGCAAAATTGAAGTATTCATGCTTGTACTGGTAACATGTACTTATGTAGCACATTCACAATTCTGTAAATTGTCATACTACTATGTGATACCAGGGCCGTAACCAGGATTTTTTTGGGGGGATTTTTTAAGGGGGGACTTTTCCCAAAAAATTTGCCACCAAGGGGTTTGAAAAAATTGTGCTGCAAAAGTGGACTTTGGTTGTGAGAGCCGGTCCTAAACAATGTTAACGTTCTATGGCCCCGCAGTAATCATTTCTGACCACTTTTGGGTAGGATGATGTAGAAATAGGTAGACGTTTGTACATGATCATGGCTGCTATGGCTATTATGGTCTCAAAATAAATATTTGAAGCCCGATTATACTTTGACTATTATATATTTTTTGGAATATGTGTTGAATAAAAAACACAAACAGTGCTTTCATTTGATGTCAGTGAACCTTACGACGCACTCTGTCATGGAAAAATCCCATTTGATACCTATCGATGTGCCGTTCTCAGTGTGAAGAAGACAAAAACATGGCATGAAAAGAGTGATTTGCAGCTGATTTTGGCGGGTTTAAGGTACAAAAATCACCTTTAAGTATAAAGTTTCCTCTTGATAGAATGACATCACCCCAAAACCCATCTGTGAAATTTTGCACCAATATTTCAACCCAATTTTGATGTGAGGATGAGAGCTAAAAATATGATTTGTAATCACCATGGAGTACTATGTAAATGAATATTGTCAACCAAAAAATAGGGCCCATTTTGCTCAAAACTCCAAACCAAACATCTTAGCCCCTAAGAATTCACAGGGAATTGAGAAATATAGTACCTTTCTTCAAAAAGTAGTAAATAGTCTAATAGTTTCCTTATGTTGATTAGAA
This sequence comes from Ophioderma brevispina, assembly GCA_023653785.1. NCBI lineage: Eukaryota > Metazoa > Echinodermata > Ophiuroidea > Amphilepidida > Ophiodermatidae > Ophioderma > Ophioderma brevispina. The sequence goes on from JAMKCH010001172.1 coordinate 3,956, forward strand.
TTGTTGTTGTGATAATTTGAGACTCATAGCTAACATGTTTGCCGTGATCACAAAAACAAGGTGAGCCTAGCAGGTTGAGAGGTCACCTGATTGATAGGATTGTTCTTGCAAAGTAAACTTGCAATGTTTGACATAATGTCCATTCTCTTGTATTTGAATTTTATTCAAGTTGGAATACTTCCCTCATGATGATGCTAGAAAAAACGATGCATATCGATGGGGGAGGATGGACTTCTTGGGGAATCAGTGATCGAGGGAGAAAAGGGGGGTTTTTTTTGGTTGTCGCCTGTTTGTTTTTTGTGTGGCACTTTGGAATGGCGAGGATGGTATACTAAAAGAGAGGCTCTTTGGACTTACAGGTAAGGAAAACAAGAAATTGTTAGGTTGGTATCACCAGTTCTGGAAAATAAAATGGTCAGTCGGGTCTGTGCACAGGGGCGTACTGAAGCTATCAACTCAACGTATCGAACCAATTGACACTCCTGAGAACAGATCCAGTTCATTGGTCTGATTTGGTAACGCGTAACATACATATGCATGTATATTGGCATTTAACCTCATTAATTGATCAGCATCGATCACAAAAGGGTTGTGGCCGTTTTAATCACTGCCAATTGGCCACACGGGACATACATATGTATGTACAAATTGATCACCGGTGTGCAGGTTCTGCTTTAAAGGTGCATCGAGAGATTTCAAGTCATCCATATTTTCTGTGATATGTAGTGATTTCATATAGATCAGACACTCAATAGATTCCCTACCTATTATTTGCTTACAGAAATAACTTAAAATGAAACAAAAGGTAATTTGTATATGCTTATATTTCAATAGAAAACAGGCTGAATTTTGTATTTGCTCCTATACAAAATTTCACAATTTTTGTACCAAAGAAACAATTCTAAGCTTAATCCTGCCAGATGGAAATGTTTTTGATATAAAGCTTGGCAAGAGTTCCATATGTACCCCTCTTCGAAGTTCTACATGTAACAAATTCATTGTTGTTTTTGGCCTTAGGGTTAGGGTATAATTTGTTTGTGTCAGGCCATAAATAAAAATAATTTGTTTCCTTTACAATTTTAAAGGGGGGTACATATGGAACTCTTTCCTAAAGCTTTACACCAGTACCAAAATCAGAATTTTCAGTTTTTTTCGGGACACCTGTTATTTGAAACCTCTCGTTGCACCTTTAATAATATAGATACGCTGAAAATAAATATCAATCCACAACACAACTTTTAATATTTGGTGAGTTACTACAAAAAAAGTGAATGTGCAGGGAATATCGTAAAATCCATGATGTTTAACATGAGACTATATCAATGTTCTCCATTTGAGGACCACCATTATCCTCACAAATGAGGTCTGCCAATCATTTCACTGTAAGAACTGTGAACTTAAACACCATTTGCACTGACGAACAGTTTAACTTAGTAGACCTGTCCACAAATGTCCACCAAGTTTTTACGGTGCGTATACTACAAAATATACGATTGTTGTAAAATATTTTAAATCAAGTTACAGTTTGTTTTAAAAATATACAGAGAATTTGAATGAAATCTGTATTTTTATGGGATTTGAAGAGCTCCACTTTTAACATGGAAATTTTTACATAAAAATGGCATATTTTCTGGTTTTTCCAAATACAATAATTTTCTTATATTTTACAGTATTTTTCTCTAACTTACGTCATTATTTTTACAGTGTATTTTGCTGTTTTAAAATCGTCGCAAATTATGAAAACTGTTTTGACGAGATGTGGTTAACAAATGTCTACCAATGTGGAAAATTGTCTACCAAGTCCCCTTGCCAAACCACTTAGAAAACCGTGTAGGACATTTCGCCGATTGAGGGCTGCTCATTAAATGACGTTGTGTGACGTCAGAATATTTGAGAAACTGACAGGTTGTTGAATCATTTGAAATTTGTATTTACATGTGTAGAAGCTGCATAAATTTCCCCACATGTGCAATCGTAAGAATAGGTGTAGCAAATAATTTAACCATTCTATCATTGATGGCTACTTTCCGCGTCAAAATCGGAATTATGAGTGAAGTTTCAGAGGTTTTACTGCATCGTTCCGTATCTAGTTTTTCTCTCTTTGGCCTTTGATCGCTACAGTTTGACAAGTAATATTTCGAACTTATTTCCTTCTTATCATCTTTCAAACATTTTATCATAAGCCGACATTTTATATGGCAAATCCTGAAGGTTTAACCTTTATACTCGTACCATATTTGACTTGCATTGGTTGTAATAAACTTGTGGCGTTTTCCATTATGCATAGATTCAACCCTTTGAAATGTTGACTGTTACTGCATGCCACCCTGGTTGAAGAACCCCCGATCGGGAGATGTCTTACACATGGCACGCTATATAGTGCTCATTAATTATGTTTGTAGCCTGAGTCCCCGGCCCTTATTCATAACTAACAACATTGCGGATAAGTCCATACGTTATCAACGACTGAAGGATTTAGCGGATCAGTGAACGAAATATCACATAGCTTCAACGGTGAAGTTTTCATAGTGCAAACTGCAATTTTTACTTGGAAAAAGCTATTTCCTAATTTATTTAATGGCAAAATAGATTATAAATTGCAAGCGGGGAAGCTATATTGTTTCAAATGACTGCCGCATACCCCGTTATAGAAATCTATAGGAATTTGTGACATGTGTTTGAAAAATTAAGAGTTAAATTTAAAAAAAATGTAAATTGCATCTATTACAGAAAATAGTCTCATATTTAAGCTTCTTGATTAATATTTTCTTTTCAATAAGATGACATTGCATTGCCTAATCCAAAACAAATGATTTCCATTCATCCTGATACACAAGTCACCACGGATATCCGCGAATTGTATACGAACTTCCACGAATTGTATGCGAATTGTATACATTGTTCGTATACAATGTTCTGCCATTGTTTACGAACTCACAAAAGACGGTTACCAGCATTGATTAGTCCAAGGGTGGCTTAATCCCGTTGACTTTTCATCAATTACCATTGCCGCATCTCATGCACTGCATTGAATCAGTGATTTGGACTCCCGTTCTGATTTTGTAAATTTCTGAGCAAATATTGGTTGAAGGGGGTAAACTTAGGAATCACGTTTTATGAAATTGAGTGTTTTACGTCAATAAATTATTTAAAGCAATAATAGCACATTTTTTTGAAGAGCACCCCCAATTTTCCAAAAAATTTGAGATTTTTACACGGTTGCATTGGTAACTGGCTAGTAAACTATACCTGTGAATGGTTAAGCACGAAAATGTCTGTGTCGCAAATGAAGGAGTTTTGTAGATGGAATAATTAATATCGGAGATCTCCGATAATAATTCAACGGCTGCTGGAAACGGCCTTCCAATATGAAATAGCCGGGAAATAGTGCTATGTATGTGTCTTTGCTCATCCATTAGTTGTTTTATTGGTTCAGGCAATTCAAGTTAGAGTTCATTTTCTTGAGGTGGCACTATTTTATCATGGACGGACATAAACTTAGCATTTCCAGCTCTGCCATTAAGTACAATCTGGGATCCCAATTCTAATTACAAAATTGCTTATTTTATGATAAATACTATTTTTGAGCATTCTCGTTCTCAGGTATAGTTTCCTAGACAATTACCAACATAACTGTGCAAAAAATAAATCAAATTTTGAAAATTGGGGGCGCTCTTAAAAAAAAATATGCTGTTATAGATGATGTGACATTTGTTTATGTTTATGGCGCCCCTGTTGGTGTAAGAGAGAAACTGGCAGGCAAAAGCACCTATAATTTGCATGGGGAAATTCTGTTTGTTGTGTACACTTTTGTTTTGAAGTAAATAATACTAACTTTCTTATCAAGCATAATAAGCTAATGGCTCCATCTTGCATTTTGTTACCAATTTTTAGATCAGAAATATCTCTGCAAGTAATTTATAACCAGATTTTATGTAGTCTGTCACAGAAACTACTGTAATATTTTGCCTGCCAGAAAACAACAGTGGGCGTCCTGAATGTCAACAAGTGACGTCATAGGTCACATCATCTATTGCTTTAATTATGTTTTATGATGGAAAAATATGAGGTAATTTCTACAAAAATCGATAAATTAAGGAATAAATTATGCAAATCTCTACCAAGAGCTATGGATTTGCAAATGACAGGTATGTCTTTTGAATTTCATGATTATTGACTACAAAGTGCAAGAAGTGGTATGTTAAAAAATACTTCTTTCTTTAAGTTAGAGCAGATTTTGTACAGGGCTGATCCGGATTGAAAAACATCAAAATTTAATACCGGGGGGGCTGAAAAGCTAAACTTGCCAAATGGGCTGATTTGGCAAGATTTTGCAAAAAAAAAATTTAACAATATAAATTACGGGGAGCTCGCACTCCCCTCCCTAGATCCGCGCCTATTGTATAATTACTAAGTGTTTAAAAATATGCAAATTTTATGTTTATCACCTATTGTTTTAAAACACTAGGTTTAACCTTGTAAAAAATTTTTGGAGGAAGTTCAACATATTTATCTTTCATTTTATCCCAAACTATTCTATTATTACTCAACTTTCCGGCAAAACGCACTGACCGGAAAGTGTGGAGCTGTTTAGCTTAGGTCATGCAACTGTCCAAGTCAGTCTGCCTGTATTGGAGGTCCTTGAAGCTAACTTATGAATATACATGTACAATGTACCCCCATAACATTCAACACCACAGAGCTTTCCCCTTGGAGGAAAATGCAATCCTTGCGGTTTACAAACATTTTAGAAATATAACGAAAAACATTTTTGTACGCAAAGAAATAAGTCAGAATCAGGAATCAACTTCATTTCAATATATAAAAATCATATACCTCAACAATCAAAAATGACAATCACAGAAACAGAATTATGCCAATAGACCAGTGTGCGACCAACCCATTAACTTTCTTTTTTTTCCCCCCCCCCCCCTGGATGAGCCTAGATTAGCCAAACTTGGGTATATTTAGGAGGGAACCCCCCTACTAACCATGGCTTCATTCCCCCAGGGTCTCCCTGGGTCTTTCAGGGGTAGGGGAAAATGTCAAGGGAAAAAGGTCCAATATTCACTAAAAACAAAAAAAGAAAATGGCAACATTATGTTTTATCTGGAGTTCCATAAGGGCTATGATGATTAAACGTGTGTAAGAAGCGGTGTGATAAGTTTCTCGACCTATTAGAATTTTGGGCGTAAATATGCTAATTACTTATCTTAATTTGCATAAATAAGAAATTTTCCCGCAATGCGTTTTATAAACAAGTTATCTGGAGTTCTCTAAGCCTAAGGCTATAATTAGGTAACTACTTTGTGGAAGGAAATAGTGGGTTGAAGAGGTTTTTTCGCCCTGATTAGATCTTTATTTCGGGCAAATGAGCTAATTAATATGGACAAAAAAAGGCCATAAAACCGGTAATTTTTGAAACGGTGGCATTGGATACGCAAAATTCCTTCTTGCATGAAAGCCTATCATGGTGTGTCATCTGGTGCCATGTGAAGGTTTGATATGCTGCTTAGGTATGCAAATTAGCTAATTACACATGCAAATTGCTGTATCGCTAAAAAACGGTACATCGGATATTACCAAATTCCTTTCACTATGTGAAAGACCACTCTGCATACAACTTTTGGTGAATCTTAATTGGATCAAAGTGCTTGTGGCCAATTAAGGGGTTTTCTTGATGCAATTGATCTTAAATATCATAATTGCTGTAATCGTCGCTGAAATGCGAACTTGGATACAGAAGGGAAGGGGTGGGGTGTTGGGGGCAGTGAGATAGAGGTGGGGTGTCGGGTCGGGGTGGGGTGGGGTGTCTCATGGGAGGGGGAGGGGTGGGTGTCCCCTCAGGAGGGGTAGTGGGTGGGGTGTCTCGGGGAGGGAGAGAGTGGGGTGCTTGGGGAGTGGAGAGGGTGGAGATGTCTCGGGAAAAGGGGTGGGGTGTCGGGGAGGGTGGGTGGGGTGTTGGGGAGGGGGAACGGATGGGTGCTGGAGGGGGATGGTGGGTTCGGGGAGGGGGACGGGCGGTGTTCATTTGTTAACATTATACATTTGTAATGCATTTATCCCATGTTAGTGATCGCGACATTCAGCGTGGACATGGTTTTACATATCGCGTACATCCGGTTTGCTTGTTTTGTTTTGAGTCAATATAATAATGTTTTGAAAGGTTGCCAGCAACAGAGATAATCTGGACAATTAAAACCTCCCATACCACCTTTGAGTTGTTTTTAGGTTGTAGGCAATGATACATGCCAAAATCTTACCTTTTGTAAAAATTGAGGGTGCCTTACCCAAACATCTTGAACCCTTCCCAAACCCTTGAATGTAATCTAGATTGTTGTTATACTAGACTTTTAAGGGCAGTCCTTTAATGTAAGTTGAAAACAGATCCCCCCAACCAACAGCTATATCGTGATCTCCCAAATATATCCACAAAAATCAGATAAAGAATCTAAGGGCTGCGGGTCATTTTTACTGTCACCAAGAAGAAGCTGCTAGCAAGTGTCATTTCTTTGGGTCCAAACCAGGTATATACTGGCCTCAAGTATAAAACATATCTCCACACCGCTTCTAGAGGACACTGGGTGTCTGCGCGGCAGCCCTCATGGAAGATAAAAAGGACTGGAAATCCCGGTGCCAAGCTATAATCAAACCAGCTTGTAACTTCCTACTCATGATGAATGGTCGACTGAGGTGAATGAATGATGAATGATGATAGTGCCGTTTGAAACCCCTTTCTTACCAAAACCTCTGAATTCCCTTTAAGTTGGGGGTTACCATGGCAACCCCATGTTCATCCATTCTTTAGTGTGGAGTTACTGAAACATTGGCTGAAAACCTTGTTGTGAAATTTCTGTTGCCATTGTACATGCACTACTTGAGAAGTCCACAACTACACTAATTAAATACTGTTTTACACCAAAACATAATGAACTATAAATTGGCTCCTCATAGAAGAAATTATACATGATGAAAAAGTGGCAACAATTGCCTATGGAGTTCCAGAGCTTGCAGGTCAAAAGCTGATGTTACAGAAATGTACTGACCTTCTCAATTTGTACCTAAATCTACATACCTAAATCTGAACACACAAACTTCTTTTTTTGTCTTGTGATTGTCAATCTTGACAGCATGAAATGGAGACTATGAATTAATTCCATATATTATTCCAGCTATGCCTTGTTCGTGACTGCCTGCTCTACTAAATTGAGTACTATCAGATATCCTGCTCATGGACTTTCATAAATCAACGTTATCACACACAGGTCCACAAGAACCCATGGGGGGACTGCAAGAATGCTACTATTACTTGGACTCTCACCACCCTTCATATATGGAAGGCAATGTACAAGTATCCAGCAGGCAGAGTACCATATGCCAACTAGACAGGAGGCTAGAGATCGCTCGGTTTTGATCCAGAGTTTGAACTCGAAGATTCAGGTATGTCCGTACAAGTTGAAGTAAACAAGATTTCATGTGTCTTCCAGTCCTCTATGCCTTTCCTGAATAAGTTTGGTTTGTCATGATTTTGAGCAACCACTGGAACCAGGGATATCACTATTAGTTTAATACATGAATTTCAAACCAACCATTTGCAGGTTATGTTAGCACATCCATGCCATTAACAAAAATACCAAAATATGAATTTTGATTATTTTTTTTATGTGTTTTGGGTTAGCAAATTGCTGATTTTCCCGTTAACCCTCATATACCTAAGCCATTTTTGGCCAGCGAAGGTCATTTGCATAAGCATATAATATAGTCGGGAGCAAGATGAAGTCCCGTGTGCATTTTGTGGTGAAAGTAAACCACATGCCTAGATATCTTCAGTGGAGCCCAAAGAACACAAAAATGCATGTTGCCAAAAATTTAGTCATGTAGGAGGGTGGTTTAGGGCCCTTTTTCAAAATAGCTGCCAAAAGTACCAAATTTGACATTAAAAATATGGTAAAAATAAAAGCATTCTTATTAATTTTGTGGTGAAAGTAAACAACCAGTGTAAATATCTTCGGGGGGTTCTCAAAACATGAAAAAATATGTTGCCAAAATGCAGTCCTGACAGAGGGTGGTTTAGGGTCCTTTTTCAAAATGGCTGCCAAAAGTACCAAATTTTACTTAAAATATGGTAAAAATAAAGACATTCTTGTTGATTTTGTGGTGAAAGCAAATCATCCAGTCTAGATATCTTCAAGTGTTCTAAAATGTGAAAAAAATATGTTGCCAAAATGCAGTCCTGTAGGAGGGTGGATTAAGGTCCTTTTTCAAAATGGCTGCCAAAAGTACCAAATTTGCCTTAAAATATGGTCAAATAAAGACAGACATTCTTGTTGATTTTTCTAGATTCAGAGATTCCCAAAGAACAAGAAAAGATATCTTGCCAAAATGCAGCTCTGTAGGAGGGTTGTTTAGGACCCATTTACATAATCGCCACCAAAATATCAAAATATGATTTTAGATAGGCCGTTTTCACGTGTTCGCCATCTTTGAATGTGAAAGTAAGCCTTGGTGTATGCACTGGCTGTTGCTAGGCAGCCCCATGCTTTAAATCTAATCTCATGTTTCTCATGTTATTGGCAGTGCATGAATCAATCTAATCATATTGCAGAGGCTGAGCTAAAACAAAACTAAAAATCATTAAGTTAATTGTTTTCTTGAAAGTATTCTACCCGTGCCAGACATTGGGTACATTTTAATATCCTTCGTCCTCATCATCTGAATCTGAATTCTCCTCTTCCTCATCTTCTGCTTCCAGAATTCTATTTTGTTCCGTATTGGTACATTCGGTATCATCCTGTCCTGCACATGCAAAGATATGTGCAAGGAAGACCAGCACTCTTGCATTTACATTGCATAGTCGAGCATAGAGTCTTTGTGCACCCACATTTGACCAAATGTAGCACAGCTTCAGGGGCAGGATTCTCTGTGGCCATTATTGCTATCCATTCATTGTTTATCAAGTTCCATCCATAATGTTCTGGTGATGGTAGCTCAGGATTGGCCACCATATCATTGTTCCAGACCATCATTTGGTAGTGTGATCGTAATGTGGCATAATGCAATGCATCTTCTGTTGGCGGCAGTCTTTCAGATTGTGCCTGCCTTTTCCTAAAAAGCCACCACCTCACATCCTTAACTTTGGAAATCTTCGCCTTGGGCATATACAATTGACAAATTTCTCAATTCCAGTCAATGTCTCTTCACTAGGTTTCTCACTGGTTCCCAGATTTGTTAGGGCATTTAATATTTCCTCACTTGCATCCTTGAAAACCTTCCAACAAGTAGCCTTGCCTTTCCCTGCAAAACTTCCAGTGTTGTCGGCTCCACTAAATGCATGGAATGCAGGAAGGGCAGCTGTTTTTCTATGGCCAAGAGTTGTAACAATTGGTTCAAGATAGATGACCCTTTGTCTCTGTCCTGTTCCAGTTACCAATGCTGTGTCCTTGCATAGTTCAGAGTACCTCCTCAGACCGAGTACAAAAACCTCCGTATCCGGAGAGTAGATGCGAATTTTTGTAGCACCAGAGGCCGTTGCATCAATTGCGTGCAGCAGTAGCTTTGTGTCAGCTTCCTCTCGGCTGCTTTTGAGGTGGCTTATGTCTTTGTGCGTTGCTTTGCAGTCGCATCCCCATGTAACAACAATGTTTCGTGACTGTTCATGTGCCTTTGCAAGGATCTTTTCTGCCAAATAATTGGCCAATTCCATCTTCGTCTTAACATGAGACAATAGCCTCTTCATTGGCACTTTGGATATGTTGGTGGTATCTGTGATATGGTAAAATACTGGTTGTTGACCTCCTTGCCTCCTATCACGCGTGGCAGATTTCAAAGACAGTGGCAAATCGTATCTATCAAATATCAGATGCACCTCGCTATTATTACTATAGCGCTGGAATACACAGCTGATAAAATGTTCTGCTAGTTGGGAACAGTTTTGTTATCCATTCAGGTTTACCCGTCGACTGAACATTAGCCATTGCATCTACCAGTTCGACTTCAAGTTCAGATGTTACGTCAGATTCTGCAATGTCACCTGCCACTGTGCTTTGTGAAGGAGATGAGATACCCACAGCATTTTGATCTGATGTGGAGGCTTCGTCCAAGGGTAGTTTTTCAAGGATGGTCATCAAGCTACTCTTCATTTAACAATGAAGCATTGTTCCATCTGCAGCAAACAGGGATCTCGGGACAACTGAAAATTCATACTTTCCAATTGATTCCTTCAGATTGATATCAGGTCTAGACTTGCAGACCACTAGCATACAAGCAAACAAACTTCTGTCTTCTTTCAGCTCCACTACTTGCTCTCCAGCTTTAACTGTCTTGGACTTTCCAGAACTTTTCCAAGTATTCAATCGTCGTTTCTTCATAGGTGACCATAGGTTAGTCACACCTGACTTGATACGCTCAGCAACAAATGTATCAAACATTATCTTGCCTATTTCGCTTTGTCTACAGAGGTCATCTTTAACCTTGTCTGGCATGGCAGCCTTTGTGACGAGATTGAATAGTTCCTCGCTATCCTTGACAAATGGATTAGTGAAGCATCTGAGCGTTGAAGTAAGCTTCTCGATGTTCTTCTCATGACGTTCTAATACAGCAGTTGAAAGATCATGGTGATGTGTGCTTGTGTTTTCTGACAATCCAGCCATCTGCTGCGCTTTTCCAGCAAGTCGTGCTAGCTATGGAGAAATGAGGAAAAACCTTGTGCGAGAACTTGGGTTTAGTGTGATCCCTACTAATCCTCCAGACACCTTCATTGTACGGTTGATCTACTCAAGAGCGTGGTCTGCTCCAAGTGCGCAAAATGCCACATTGGGGTTCTTGTTCACAACCCAGTTCCCTTGAAGAAACTCACTATAAATAGCGGTATCGGACTCCTGAAGTGATTTCATATCTGCCAGGTACACTGGTATCATACGGGCATAGTTAAGTCGGTCATGAGCAAAGAAGTACTTAGTGAAGGTCTCCAGAGCCACGAGATGTAGTTGCCAATTTCCTGTACGGACTGATCGGATAAATAGCAGCATTTCTAGTACCATTTGCATATACTGACGCATGACTGTGAACAATGAACATTTAACCTTTACAACATCAAATTTGCTCATTTCTTCCATGATCTGTAGAGACTCAATAGTATGAAGTAGTTGTCTGTGTGTTTCCTGTATTTTCTCTGTGCTACATTCGGCACAGGCTCTTGTCTAACTCATTTGCTTCTTTCTTGAGATTAACAAGTAGATGCAGATGCTCTTGGAAGAAGGCTTCCTGATACATTGTGAACAGGGCCTGTAAAGTAACAGTATGTGCTTCTATTCCTCTCTTACCATCAATTATCTGCTTCACAGTTGAATTTCCATAGAGATCCGATTCAGTCCAACAGAAGTCAATACCACTGTTCTCGATGTAGGCTCCAATGCAGCGTAATTGAGCCATGACAATGTGTAGCTCACCCGGGCGAAGTATGAGATGACCCATGTCATTTCTAGCCATTTGTAGTTGTTTTGCAGGCTTGTATAGACCCATGTCAAGTGATACGACAGTCTTTCTATATCAGGACCAATCACCTTTGCTGTGATCCCTTGGGCTAGCATTACAACAGTCAGCAAGGTCTGCCATTCATGCGCAGGAGTATCAACAAGAGGAGGTGTACCGACTCGCATGTGACGTTGTAGTGGACTAATCAATGAGTGGTAGGCAGACCATGTTGGTATGTTCATGTGTAATCTCTTGGGTCCGGTTGTACTGTTTATGTGCTCATCTGCATTCACTCTCAGCTCAACAGAATTAGCAGGCCTGGTAGACTTGTTTTCTTCTATCATCATTAGTGATACTCTGCGATCTCACAGGGTCCATCCAAGTAGCCAAATAGAGTCTGGAAGACCTTGTCTTAAGAGTGGCTGTTCATTCGTCATCAGTTTGAATGATGGATACACCACACTTTGTGGTTTGGCGGCTGGCTTTGGACATTGTAATAGTTCTGGCATTAACCGTGATAACTCTTTGTTTGAGCGCATCTGAGCAGAGCCAGAAAGATTCAGTTTCACTTCATGGTCTTCTGGTTCACATTTTTGTCTATAGCAAAGAATACATGGTGCCCATGTACTATATCAGGTGGGATGTAGACTCTATCATTTAGAAGCATTCGTTCAAGAACAGTTGTTGCTAATTGTGTTTCCAGCCTCAATATTCTGTTGTACTCAACTGACATACCAAAGCCATGCAGGATATTAACAATCTTCTTGCTTCGAGTAGCTCGACGGATGGCTAAGCCCATTGCTACATGTTGAGGCATTTCATGGGTGAGCCGCACGGTTTGTGTTTTTGTATTCCGTACTTGTCGGTCAGACAAAAACATGGATACAGTGCTTTGACCTAAACTCATGGCACGCTGATTGACTGCAGAAGATTTCTTGTCAGATGTGAGAATAGTATTTGGTCCTTGCAGCACCCAACGATAAAAGCTGTACAGCTCCTTTAGCAAATGCTTTTCAGTGACATCGGTAAGTGAACCAGTGAATTCCCACTTCTCGGTTTTGCTTAAGGCTTTTCTCAGAACAGATGCTGCATCATAAAGGGTTTTCATATTGACATCAAGGTCTCCACCATCTGCAACTTCCGCCAGCTGAATTGCAGCATCTCTAGTACTCTTTATGCTTACTCGTTCCGCTTCATAAATCAACCAAGTCGCTTGGTCTTATGACACTCACTCCGGGTATTTTACTCTGTATAATTGGCTTTAATTTTCTGCGACGTGTTATGACTAGAGTTCCAGATACCTGTACATTGTTGGCAGATTGGAGGCTCACATACCATTTTCCAGAGAAGAAATACTTACTCCACACCCATCTTGCAAAGTTCCTTCTAGTAAACACAGAATTCAATGTCTGCTGCAATTGTATCAGCTGCACTAGTGGTTGTTCTTTACACTTTATTTACGACAGGTAAGTGTATGGGATTCATATCTTATGCACACTGCTACTTTTCTCCCTTTCTTCAATTTTTCAGTTGGGAAAAATACCTTACAAGAATTCTAAACAGACTTAGTCCTTCACTTTTAAGCTATTTCTGCATATTTCAATTCCTCATTGCTCTCTTGGGTAAAATCACTGAGATTTCTTTTTAACTAAAAGCGATCATATATTTGTCTTTCGGCATCACATAGTGACGTATGCAAATAAACGCATTTTGAGAAAATGGCTTTAAAGATTTTGCGATCTTCATTTGCTCTAGACTGTTACTAAACGATTTCAATTAAAATCCAGTGTAAAGAATTTGCCACACATTAATTAAATTTCAAATAATTTCACTGTAATTTATTGTAGATAGCGAAAAAAATTCACATATAAAACTACAATACAACATGAAAAATAAACATACATGGCAAATTTGTTATGTGAAAAGTTTGTGCAAAGACGTCCACTCTGTAAAAACGACAAAATAGTAACTCTACCATGAACTAAAAACAAAAATTTTCTATATAATTGCAACTACTTCAAAATGCAGATGCATGTGGTCTGTGCAGAAAGTTTCGACAATATGGCATCATGTGACTCAGACCAGAGACATAGCCGGGGGGGGGGGGGTACATTTGGGTCCGTCAATGCATGTGTGCTAAAAGCTGTTGTTTTTGATGGTGTGAATCAATGTAACAATTGTATGAAATATCAGAGCTTGTAACAATTGGTCAATCATGCAACTAAGTTTGTTGGCAGTGGGTATCAAGCCACCCCCCCCTTCACTTCAACCCCCTTCCCCCAGCTCTTTCAGATGTTTGGAGAGGCAATGGGGTGTTGTGGAGGGGAGCTGGGGTGTTGGTCGCGTTGGCGCATGGGGACTGTTGTGGCGGGCGCGCTGGCGGGTGTTGTGGCAGGGGGAGCCTGGGGCTGTTGGGCGACGGGGGCGCTGGGGTGTTTTGGGGCCGGGGCGGTGCTGTGTTGGGGCGGGCACGACTGTGGGGTATTGCTGGCGGGTGATGGGGTGTATTGGCGGGGGAGGGTGTTGGGGAGGGGGCAGATGGGGTATTGGGAAGGGAATGGGGCCGACTGGGAAGTGGGAGATAAGGCATTAAGAGGGGAATTAGGCATTAAAGTAGGGGAAATTAAGGTACGCAATGGTGAGGGGAGGTTGTGGAAATTGGGGCATGGGAAGGATGGGATGGATAGAGAGGGAGGTGGGGCATGAGAAAAGTCCATGATGTGATTTTGGGGAGGTGGAGATGGGGTGTTTGGGAGGGAATGCCTAGGAAGTAATAATATTTTTTGTGTACATATTTATGTCACCTACCGGTGTTTTTTCAGTGAGAAAAAATACTGGGATTTATTTGCTTAGTAATCCAAGACACACCAATGACATCTTGTGCGCCTAACCGTGGCAAATAAGGTCCAGATACAGCAACCTATCCATGTATTGCCACCGCTTGTTTCTAAAAACGCACACATGGATTTGGGATGTGTATGAGATGTAACACTTAAGCCAAAGTTCCTTAGAAGTAAAGATGGCAAAGTTTCATGCTCTCATGAAACACTAGGTAAGACCTCAAATTTCAATTGTTGTGTTTTTAACCCTAAAGTGGTGTTCCATCTTTTTGAAGTTTCATATTAAAGGTTTACCTCAGAGATTATTTAAAGGAACTGATTGTGTTTTCAGAAAGTTTTTGCTTTTGTGGTTGATGATGCCCCTGATGGATGAAAGACCCACATTACTTTCACCTGAAAATGAAACCAACATGGAAGACATTAATCCCCCACGTAGAACACTACACAAAGTTTGCTAGAGATGGCTTTGCCACCAATACGTTGTTTAATGGTGAGTAGAACAATGCGCTATTGGACATATTCCTTGAAACTTAGTCAAAATATTACATAGTTCAATTAAAATATTTTTTACCTTCATCTACCTGAGTCATTTTTGTGTAAACACCCAGTGGCAGATTCAGGATTTTGGAATGTGCTGGAGGGTGGCTGCATGCAACCACAACAGTGGCACTCAGTTTGGATAAAAATACTTTTATCGTGTAAACTTGGCTTGAAACAGACAATCAAGAAGTCCCTGCTTCCCTCTCGCATTAGTGTAAAAATTAACATTTTACCACATTGTAACATTTTTTTAAAGTGATCAAGAAAAAAGGGACAAGCACTTTGGCAGCAAAGTACCCCCGAAAAAAATGTCTAAAATGCATAACAAGAATTTTCAAGCATAGTGCATTTTTGGACCCAACTCCCATAAAAAAATTTTTTTTTAGGGTTTTGAGGTACTTGAAAGCTGAGAAAAACTGTTTCTTTTTTTTGTGGGGGGGGGGCGTAAGCCTTTTTCTCTCCAAAAAAAAAAAAAAAATCCAATGCGTGGAGGGGGATGTGTTGGGGAGGGGGGCTAAGGGGATGGGAGTTACATCAATTGGATTTTTTCCTCACATCGTTACTCTTAGAATAGGGGTGCTGCAGCTATCATTAATGTGTGAATAATGTGCACCTCACCCATTATTTTTAAAAAAATCTGTAAACCACCAATAATATAGTATTGTGGATGGATTGTGTGCACTTCTCAGGAGGGAGCACCGCGGTGCTTGAGGACATGGATAGTAAGCAGTTTGTGCTTTTACTATCAATATCAGCAACCCTAATTGTAGGAAAATAATATCTTTGAACTTGTTGAATTAAATTAGAATGGCAAATTCTAAACAACCTTATTGTCACATTTTGTATTGTGTAAATATGGCCTATACTGTATTACTTTTGGTCCCGTGTTGATTTGAATTCCTTATTCTTCATTTACTAACTGATTTAGGAGGAAATTCTCCTCTCAGAGATAGGAGGAAGTGTTTCCTTGCTCTTTTAAAATTACATTCAGGTAGTGAAAAATGAATATCAGTCAAATTGTATTGTGGCACAAGGTTGACAATAGTACACAATCGACCCCAGAAAAGGATGGCCAAGCCTCATTCAATAGCATTGCAACCAAAATGATCAAAATAGATTACAGCAATACGGACTGCAAACCACAAACCCGCTTTGATTGTTTGAATGTGTGCTGGCGTGGCTTTTTCCCAACCCACATACAACCACCTCCTTGTCCATTATTTATGCATTCAAAATTAAACAAATTTTTTGTTTTTTTAAAAGTTAATTCTTTTTACACTCACACAAAATTTTGGAATAGGAAAACATTGCTTTATAAGATATACAAAATTAGCAGAATAAAAAAATGATAGAAATCCTGCCATGGCAAAATCTGTCTTCTGGCTGAAGTCACCAGGGAAAATTGTGGCTTTGATGTGACAGTTTATGTATTTTGCCAATATAATGATTATTTGAGATTATTGTGTCAAGTATAATCATTATTCATCCTGTTCAGATCGCGGCACTATGCTCTGTGCTACTCCATGTGCAGAGTATGCTTGCCTGTATGGGAAAGATCACCCATGCCAAGAGCTTGCATTCGTGTTACATCTCCTCCTGCTCCTGCCGCCGGCTTATCACCGGATGCCTCCGTCCAACCCAACGTAACTTATACCTCCTAGCATGAATTGCTCCACCACCAGACATCCGTCGTAGCATAGCGTAGCAATGCAAGGAGCGTAGCTGCCCAATATCTAATGTGAAGCACCTATGGTCTTGACAGATACCTGCTGCCACTGCCTTTTTTTTTAAATCCAGAGAGAGTTTCTTAAGCCATTCCAACCTCTTGAACAGTCTCTAAGGAGCTGAAGATAGTTGCCCTTGTGAAAGAAAGACTTGCCATCAACCCAGTAACATCTATCGGTATTGAACCTGGTGTGAATCTTCCACCTGGAGCCTGACTCCTCATGGGCTGAATGGTGATCCCTCAACAGATTGATAACCTGAATTGGGGCCGTCTAAGGTTTCCTTGCAGAAGTGGGGCGACCGGGAAGCAGATCAGGACACTAACCTGTGGGTTTGTGGAACCGCCACCACAACAATGGCACATCTCTTGGTCTGCCCACCGCTTGGAGCACCAATGCACAAAACAAGGACCTGGCAGAATTCAGTGAAGCAGCCAGATGTTTTACCCATCTCTGACTGGTCATAATTTGATACCACAAGTGTTGGATATATATAGAAGTTCTGATAAAGATCCTAAAGGAGGGAATAGCCATTAAAATTTGTTTTACCATATGTTAAAGCAAAGTTTTTATCCATTGTTTGTCCCCGCTAAACGGGGGGTGGCCGGATTAACCTTACACTCACAATAGTGTATACCTGCTTTGTAGGATTTATTGGAGCAAAAGATAATTGACCAGATGGGCCGCCATTAGCTCTTCAGATCTGACGCCCTTGTAGGTAGATCTTCTTTTTCATTCTACCAGGGTAACCAGCTACCCTCCTCATCATATTTCTTTTAACACAATGGGTGTGATGGTTTAGCCGCCGACAACTCGGCCCTGGGATAGGTAGAACTGGTTACTAGGATACCAGTAGCAGGCCCTCAAAGGAAACCTGACCTGACCTATTCAGAGGCAACCTGACCATTGTTCCAAAAAATAAATGAAATAATTTGTATAGGGTCAAACAGATGTGAAAGCAAACCAACAAAATATTGTGTAGACAGGCAATTGAACCTACAACCTCCAATCTCTAGACCACCAAGTGTTCACAATCCAAATCAAAGCATTAATTGACATTAAATTAGGTCAAGTAGGAGAAAAAGTTGGTGGCACTCATTTGAGCCTTCAGCATTATATGTAGCAATTAAGTATAAATATTACAGCAAACACACAGAGTTATGTGTCACTTTGACATTGCAGGCAAGAAGGAAGCTGTGGATTCCAGACAAAAGAGGTACCAAATGTGCACCACATTACATCCTTCAAGTTCCATCTGGAGAAAAGGTTGTTTTACGGTTGCGCTTCTTTGATGTTGAGGAGGATCCAAAAACGCCCTACTTTGGTGATGGTTTTGACAAAATCTTTGAAGACAGAATAAAGGAGACTGATGACTTCTACAGAGCTGTAAGTTCAGTTATACCAAAACATAATATGATCATAGGCCTTATGATGTTGAGGTTTAATTTCTTCAATCACAAATTTACATGTTTGGGGGGACGGGTTGGCGCAGCGTATCTTCCCTCGCCTTTCACCAATGAGGTCACAGGTTTGATTCCCGGCAGGGGCTCGTTGTCGGTGGCTTTATGTGAATTTGGTTTCTCGATCCATACTCGTTCCCGCAGGTTTTCTCCGGGTACTTCGGTTTCCTCCTGCTTCTAAAATCGAGCTTCTCGACATAAATCTGTTCTGGTATCATGGTTCTCTGATGTGCTGAGTGCCTTTCACGGCAGCCGCACAGCGCCTTGATCACGTTTAAGTGGATATGTCGCGCGTTAAAAATACAAATTATTAAATTATTATTCAAGGACACTTACTATTGTTGTTCCTACTGAATGAGATTGGAACACTATATGAAATGCTCTGTGTATGTGCCCACTTGTGTTGGTTGTCATTGACCTCTCTGTAAGACCTGCTCAGCAAATCAGATTTTTCAACTAGCTCATTTATAAATTGATGACTGCCAGTTATATGTTATACCAGCTACGTTTTGAATCATTGACTCTCAAGTATGGGCACATTTTTACCCTCCCCACCCCCTGCAAAAATTAAATGGATTGATCAGTAAAATCAGTTTCCATGAACAGCTCTCATTTTCTCTCATTTCACCATATTTGCAGGCTGGTTGCCTACTTTAAATTAAGACCTTACTTTGTGGTCCTGGCAATTACCTACTCACTGTTTAATTATGAGTCTGAAAATCCTTTAAACAAATTTAAATGAACAGGTTACCTAGTATTTCATTTCATACAAAACCAGTATGTTTGTTTAATCAGTTACATGTACTTAAAAGTGAATAGATTCTTAGTAAAGGCACAAGACCCTTTGGGCCATGACTTGACTGGGTGATTGTCATAATTATGCTCTTAGTTGCCCTTCAATGAACAAAATTCTGCATTCACCTTTATTCATGAGCTAATGAATAATATAATGTAATAATATTTAAAGACTAAAGGTTTTTTACTTTCTGCTGTGTATCTATCGTGTCATATCACACGGGCAATAGCATTATTTTAAGTAAAGACAACAATGCACAGCCGAGTCATTTTATGTGCTTCGTCTGTGTGAGAGTGTGGCCTAGCGGTTAGGGTGCTTGCCTGTGGCGCAAATTTACCAAAAAATCCCGGGTTCGAATCCCGGTGGGGCCACTTGCTGGGATTTATTTGGGTGCTCAATTCTGGATTAATCAGTATATGAACTATTGATTAAATACAGAATACCGCTCTCCTCCATGGTTCACTTGGAATTGGGCAAATGAATCATGAAAGCATCCCGTCCTTCGGAGGGGACGTTAAGCTGTCGGTCCCGTGTACAGAGAGTCACAACTGTACATGTACATCGCAGTCAGTGTCAAATAAGAGTAGGGTGTAAACCCCTGATTGTTCCCAATCCGCCCCAGTCTAAAAAAAGTGGGCCATGTTAGGAGCGTCCGTATCATGGATACACGCAGCCCCGGATCAGCTTAATAAGTTGAATAAATCCTGACACCACCACAAGCCCATTACCAATGCCTTGTATTGTGGACACACTAAGAAGAAGAAGTCTGTGTGATATGACACGATAGATACACGGTAGAGCCTCAGAACAATACTTTTATTTTCATTCTTTAACACCTTCGTTCAAAATAAGATGCTATTAGTAACATATTACTAAAGTTAAAGAGTACATTTTATCCAACTACCCCATCGATCAGTCCATTGTTACTGTGCACCTTCGATTGGCCCAACAGCAGTGTGTATGTGTATTGGGTTGATGCGTACACACTGTACCTTGTGATACTGTCTCATATCTCACGGCTAGGAACCAATGAAATTGCATTTCCAAAGTGTTTGAGACTGTGCATTAAAAGGACAAGCAGCAATATGGAGTATCTAAAATGAAAATTCCTTTTAAAAAGGAAAGGGCGAGCAAATTAGAAATTAACAATTGAAAGGTATACTACGCTACAGCAATTATATTTCCACTATAAACACAATCATGATCTTTGGAGGTCGAAGAGAAATAGAAAATTAGAGAATAAAGCTAAAAAGCCTCTGCCTCATATCTACCGTGTCATATCACATGGGCGACAGCATTATTTTAAGTAGAACAACGAGGCTATGCTGGATGGACCACTTAGTGTTTATCTGTCATGCTGCATGATTTGATGGATGGATGGATGGATGGATGGATTCATGGATGCATGGATGGATGCATGGATGGATGGATGCATGGATGGATGGATGGATGGATGGATGCATGGATGGATGGATGGATGCATGGATGGATGGATGCATGGATGGATGCATGGATGGATGCATGGTTGGATGGATGGATCTCGACCAAAAGGTCAACCTAAAAGGTCAACCTGATTAGGCAGTGGTTGAAGGTGGCCCACACATATATTCTTTGAATATAGAGAGAGCGCGAACTATGAACTCTAGCCCATATATGTCTTAATATATTATGAAGATCGGATTTACAAGCAAAACTTGCACTTCAAATTAAAAAAAAAAAAAAAAAAAAAATGCATGGATGGATGCATGGATGGATGGATGGATGGATGCATGGATGGATGGATGGATGGATGCATGGATGGATGGATGGATGGATGGATGGATGGATGGATGGATGCATGGATGGATGGATGGATGGATGCATGGATGGATGGATGGATGCATGGATGGATGCATGGATGGATGCATGGATGGATGCATGGTTGGATGGATGGATCTCGACCAAAAGGTCAACCTAAAAGGTCAACCTGATTAGGCAGTGGTTGAAGGTGGCCCACACATATATTCTTTGAATATAGAGAGAGCGCGAACTATGAACTCGGGATGAATTTAGTATTCTGCCACCACTTAAAATTCGGCACCTTTAACATGCGGTTTATTCCGTTAACGTTGCCGAATTCGTAGCCTGTGGCAGAATACTAAATTCTTTCCATGAACTCTAGCCCATATATGTCTTAATATATTATGAAGATCGGATTTACAAGCAAAACTTGCACTTCAAATTAAATATTGAAAATAATTGTAAATTGTAGGTTTGGAATTGTGCTGTTACATGAGTAAGAATTAAAATGTGAAAATTAGGAAATTAATGGAGTCAAATATTTCCAGCTGTGTAATATAATTAAATTTTGCAGGTGCCTTATTGGTGTATTCATGTATTAATTTGAAGCATCAGTACAGGGACAGTGCATGTCTTTTTATTAAAATAATTTGTTTCTTTTGATTAAAGCCTCAAAGTGCATTTTGTGATCATAGCACCTTAGCTTTTATTTATGGTTCATTAGATATCCTTGAGAAAAGCCTATTTCTAACATTTCAGTTAATTCTGATGGTGTCTTGATGTTAGGAGTAAATGTTTGTATCACAGTGTTCCATAGGCTACTGTGTTGTCATTTTTATCTGTTTATAAACAGAAAATACACAATACACACTTTCCTCCAGACTAGCTTGAATCTGCACAAAAGATTAAGCACACATACTATACATTATTACATAGACCAATGGTTCCAGTGATACAAAAAAACTTATGAAGCATTTTGCATTGAGTTTGCCATGTTTGAAGTTTTAGTAGTATTATTAAAATCAGCATTGATTCTGAAAATACTCTAATCAAAACCAAAATAACAATTTTTTGTCAAATTAGAGTATTCAGGTTCAATAGCATCAACAATGATATGTTAAAAATTACAGAATTGCTTCAACAAACTTCTCAGCTATGATAAGAAGTAGTACTAGTATGCATGCCCACATACAGTGTAAGACAAAGTATGCAATGTTTATACTTGTGTAATTTTATAATGGAATTTCAAAAGAATAGAGGATATTCAAGACATTCCGTATACAAATGTATTTCTTTAAAGGACAAAAATTTCCCTCCAAATGGCAAAATTTCAGGGAACATGATTTGCAAGTTCCCCACTTTTTTTAGGCATGATGACAGTGTTTCTTTCTTTGCCATAATTATTCATAATAATCCTTTAAAGGGATAAGCAGTGATAATGCAAGAGAATTAAAAAAAAATTGGAAATGCATTTTTTTAGCTTATAAATCAAAGATAAGTATGTACAATTCCATATAACTACTTTAATGTAAGACCAAAAGCACCAAATAGTGAAAAAATAAAGAAAAATTAGGAAATTTGTCATACCGTCTCCCGCAAATAGACTTACAGTGATGGCATTTCAAAATCTGCATTAAACAAGCTGATTGTGGTTTACAACAGTTCAGAATAAACAAAGATCAATAATGTTTGTGTTTGCGGTCAAACTGTACAGGTCATGGTGCATAGTATTACACTTACAAATCTGGGATATTCACAGGGAAGGCCTTTTGATCTCAAGTTGGAATTTTGATACACACGTATAGAAATTACAGAATCAGATAAAAAGTACTGCCTTGTCTCTAATACATGGATTTCAAGCCAACCACTTGCAGGTTATGTTAGCACATCCATGCCAGTAACAAAAATACCAAAATACAAATTTTGATGATTTTTTCTATGTTTTGGATCAGCAAATCGCTGCTTATCCCTTAATGTTCAGTATGAACATATGTTCCATAGAATCATCTATTAAATCACGTGGGGAGAACCCCACCCATGTATCTTCATCAGGAAATGGCAGCAGGCCTTATGATCCATGCCAGTTGTGTAGTGTGAACACAACTTAGTTCTGCTAAGCATAACTCCACATTATGTCTTTAATGTGGAGTTATGCAATACTATGTAAAGTTACTTTTCGATTTAACATACCTCAGTACCTCAATGATTCCCAATTTCATCCAAATGTATGATATTTACCTCTTGATCATGCACAACTTGAGACCGTACAGAAGGCAATGACTTACGTGAAAAAATCTCCTTAGACATAAAAATGAAAAAAAAAAACCACCAAAAATTGCGACAACAATCACTTCTGCAAATCCTGGCGACGCCATTAACAAGGCAGCTGAGGTCATGCATACGTCACATGGGTAAAAATGTGTTCGTATGTTTACCAACAAGGATTAATTTTCTCCATACATGGCTAGGGCATTCCCATAGACGATTTAGAAGTGATAGCGCCACCCAGTTGCAATTTCGATGAGCTCCTAATAGCTCCTAATTTATGCAGTATGACATACTGATTGGGGATGACGTAGTGTAAACTACACAGTGCCACGTATGACCGGCTATCGATGAGCTACTGATTCATGCAGAGAGCATGGCCCACTGGTTAGGATATTCGCCTTTGGTGCAGGAGGTCCCCGGTTCAAACCCGGTAGGGCCACTAGCTGGGATTAATCGGGTACTTAATTCTGGATTTAGTTTGTATAAGATCTATTGATTAAAACTAGAATTCCGCTCTCTCCGTGGTTCATTTGGACTTGGGCAAATGAACCACGAGAATATCCCATCCTTCGGAGGGGACGTTAAGCCGTCGGTCCCATGTACAGGGAGTCATACCTGTATATGTATATCACAGTCGGTGTCGAGAAGAGTAGGGTGGTAACCCCTGATTGTCCCAAGCCGTTCTGGTCAGTTTCGAGGGATACCCCTAGTAGAGTGGTTAACCACTGTTGGGTATACCTCTGAGGTCTCGATCCTCTAAATTGTAATAAATAAATAAACTTTCTTGATCAAGTAGCCTATCCCGATTTACATGTACTTAGGATCCGTGTATCGACTCGAAAAGTTCATGGTAAATCAACTTCCAGATCAAAGGTCACATTTGTACTCACCGCTTACAAACAAGTCATACATGAAAAGGGTTGCTTCGCCGGAAAATGATAGGTTTATGCTGTTTATGGATGATTTATTAAGGATTCAACTGAATGAAAATGTAATATAGTGTCTAGGGAACATATAAATCAACACTTTTGTGAATTGCTTATGAAATTTGTTTTGTATGCTGTGTGAAAAGTTGGCGCTTTGAAATGGGCCTGTTAAATTGAAAAGTAACTTCACGTATTGTTGCATAACTCCACATTCATTAATGACAACATGTTAAAGACATAATGTGGAGTTATGCTTAGCAGAACTCTATAGAACATAATGAAGTTGATGGATTTTGAACAATTCAAGGGAGGGTTTTTGAAGTGATGATAATTGGTAATTAATATTCAGTTATTTATGAGGAATTTTAATATCTAATAGTTCTGGAATCAGTGAGTTGGTATGCTATAATATGACTAGAATATTTCTTTTGGAAGCTAAAAAAAAAAAAAAAAAAAAGGGGCTACGGAATTTTCCTTGCTATGTCTCGTGTGGTAAATACACAAAATTGCATCTAATCCTAGTATATGACTTATACAAGGGTTAGTAGGAGTGTAGAACTTTCAGCTCCTGATGCTATATGTACATGTATTCTATCGCTTGCATAATGAGTTTGGAATAAACTCTCTCAGTGGATTGAACTGCACTGCAATTTTTGGTAGTCCATATCTCACTTTCTCTGTCTGGGGGCAATTGGTAATTAATATTCAGTTATTTATGAGGAATTTTAATATCTAATAGTTCTGGAATCAGTGAGTTGGTATGCTATAATATGACTAGAATATTTCTTTTGGAAGCTGGACAGTTGATGTTGGTGAAGATCCTGTGTGTGTATCAATACATAGAATAGATAGATAGAAGTTAGGAGGTCCAGGATAGTTTACATAATAAATTCAGATAAAATTGATCAGGGTGTTCAATATTGAAAATTAAGAATAGAATCTCTGTTGCTATAGTAGATTTAAAATAATTCTGACTTGGTTTGAGGGATGCAGGTCATTTGGTGTTCTAGTACATTCAAATTGAGAACATCAACATTTCAAGATGGCCACCATTTCCATGGCAATGGAAGTGGACATTACAAAAATGACCTTGAAATTTGCAGTATACATACCTACTTTAAGGCACTATCAGTGATTTGCTAAATCAGAAAATCAGAAAAATTATCAAAAATCAGATATTTGTATGCATGTCTGTAACAAGTACAGGTACCCTAACATATCCTGCAAATGATAAGGCCAGAAGCAACTTAATAATGACAAAATCGGATATATGTCATTACTGTCCGTACGGACACTTACTGTAACACGTAACTGAATGGAAAGTCATATCGTTGAACACTGCCGTTTTCTTCCTTTTCTGCCAATTCAGTTGGAAAAAGTAACTTTCGAGAATTCTGCAGTCTTTTCTTCACTTTAAGCTATTCCTGCAAATTTAAAATATTTTGATTCTTACGGATGAATCACTGATAGTGTCTTTAATGGTGCAATGAGAGATTTTGGGGCATCCATATATTGTGTCATATATAGATAAGACTCCTAAAAGATTTCTTACCTTGTATTTAACTACAGAAATGTCTTGAAAGTGAAACAAAGGTGATTTTGATTTGCTTAATTTTAATATATAAAACAAAGGTTGAATTTAGTATTTGCTCCTATAATAAATTAGAAATTCACAACTTTTGTACCAAAGAAATAATTCTCAGCTTAATCCTTTCTTGTGGGGATATTTTTGATAAAAAGCTTTACATTAGTGTAAAAATCAGAATTTTCACATTTTTAGGGACACCTGCTGTGGGAAATCTCTCGTTGCACCTTTAACCTGATGAAGATTCAGCTTTATAGCACATGTACTCTTTAAGGTGGCCTCTCTCTGTCCTGGACTCCTTAATCTGGCTGCCCTCCATCTGCCATTCAGTGTAGGGTAAAAGTGTGAGGGCCCAGCATATACGGGATCATTTTATTTGGTTGACACTCTATGAAAATAGGGTCAGATTTGTTGTGTGATAATCATTTTAAACTTGCCCATCCAAAATGATACAAAATTGAATAGGTAAACCAACATAATCCTGTTTTTTTTATAATTTTTTAAATGTGAATTTACAGATTATACCAGCTGAGGAAGGAAGCAAAGAGTATGAAATGGCAAGACAATCTTATGCCAGCTTACTTTGGAGCAAACAGTTCTATCATTACATTATCAAAAACTGGCTGTTTGGTGATGAGAACACTCCAACACCTCCAGAAAGTCGACTCAGTGGCCGCAATTCTGATTGGAAGCATTTGTTCAATAGAGATGTTGTGTCAATGCCTGACAAATGGGAATACCCATGGGTAGGTCAAGTATATTTTCAAGTCATTACTCCCTGGTCTTTTATGCTAAAGAGGGATAATTCATGGAGTTTTCCTTATGTCACCAGCAGTAGCACTCAAAATTCCAGATACTCTAAAAAATGATGCGGATGGCTCTGTTACTCCTATGTGAATCTCTTTTAATGATTGTATGTGTTCGTAGTATAGACAACAAGACAGGACTGCAAATTTGGGGAAATATTGGGGTAGCAAGACGGATATGACATCCCGTAAGCATATTCCTCAAGTTGGATTATCAGATAACACATGACCTAGCTGGAGGTACAATAATGATGAACTCAGGTAGCTAGGTAGGCACTGTTTATTCCCTGGTTAGTGGTCTGGTTAGGCCCACGGTTGATGATATACACAGCAACCATTACCCCTGACAGTTAGTCTGTTACCATTGCAATGACCATTTGATTGACATTCACAGACAAAAAATACCAACATGCTGGTGTATCCAGAAATGTTCACAACATGATTACAATCATTTCACCGTGTGACTGGTACCATCGTATAATTATTACAATAGTACCACAATAAGAATATTACGATGCAACAACAAAGTGTTCCTGGTGTGACCACGGTCTTAGTTACAGGTTCATAGGTCCATGGTCATATGGGGAAGTGTAAGAGAGATGCAATTCTTCCTGAAGGAATGACTAATGATTAAAAAATTTGGATACTGTTTTGTTAGTGAAGAGCAGTTGAAGCATGTGTTGTTGAGGGTGCGGTCAAAGGTCGTTTGAGATAATTAGAGTAAAATAACATCCTATTCTCAAGATGCATTCCTAAAAAATACTGTTTTTAAACAAGGTATTATAGACTTTAATGAAACTTTAATGTTATCATTGCTTGATAAGAAAATGAATATCTTGTCATGTGAATGCAAAAAGGTCGTAATTATAATAGCTGCCATGTGGATCATCTGTGTGCTGCCATGTATTATGATAACTCTTCAATTTATCTTTACTTGAGCCAGTGGCTCTTGAAATTGTTCTTCGTCTGACACACAGAATCATTTCAAGAGCCACTGACCAAAGACTTGGCATAATAGTATGTTTGAATGGAATTTCTGACAAATGGCTGATATTTTGACCTTCTTGCTCTCACATGATGATCGGTATTTTGGGTGAAGTTAAAGGTTGAGGTGTATGGAGAGGTCAAACAAGGTTGCCTGTTTAAATGACCAATTAAGAAAATGATTGCCTTTTATCAGAGAGTGACCAATTTTCATGAAACAAAGGAAATAAAGGTTGCAAATGAGAGTGCAACAAAGATCATTTCTGTTCAAGGGTCAAATTACTTGGATTATTCCTTGAGAGACAAGGGTCCATTCAGGAAAGGTGCCGTCTTACAAGTTGTTGTGTGGCACATGTGAACCAGCAGATCGAGCCTAGATTCATGATCTGGAGGATGTGGGTTTGAGTACTGCCAACATGTTGTGCACTTCAGCAATGCACTTCACTTGCCTCTCTCTAACCAGGAGTGAAATGGGGAGCTGTCAGGGAATGTTAAAACAATTTTTCTGATAATTGTAAAGTGTAATGATCTAATGTAATTGCATTATAGTAAAGGTACACTGAAAGATTTCCATGTATCCATATATTGGATTATATACATTGAATTCTTACCTATATTTGGCTACAGAAATACCTTAAAAGTGAAAACAAAGGTGAATTGAAATTGCTTATGTTTCAAACATAAGTACAGGCTGAATTTTGTAGGGAGCAAACATGAAATCAGAAATTACAGTGTTTGCACCAAATAAAACATTTTAAGCTTAACCTTTTCAGACGGGGTAATGTGTGAAGATGAGAATTACAACAGTGTAAAAATTAGGGCTTTCAATTTTGTAGGGACATCTTATAGCTGAAATCCATGGATGCAAATTCGTCTGAGTTTGCGAGAATCTAATTTACTTGAATGACAACACATAATACATGATTGAATGGGAGAACTTGATTCTCATATCTGGATGCTATGAGAATCCTGTGAGAATCGATTCTGTGATTCTCATCAAATATTCATCCCCGAAATCTGTCATTGCATTTTTAAAACTGACATATATTTTATTTATTGAAGATTGTCATAACCATAATGGTCTATCCATTAGGCCAAAGGTCAGTTAATGTCACAAGAGGTCAAATGACATGTTCAGAAGACCAAAAAGAGACTTAGATAACATAATTTTATCCAGGAAATGAAGATCTTTGGGTAGAGAGTGAAGAATTATGTCAGTATTTTCATTTTGTTTTTCAGTATGCTTCATGGGATTTAGCCTTCCATATGATACCATTTGCTCGAGTTGATCCATACTTTGCAAAGGAGCAGCTATTGCTGTTTTTACGAGAGTGGTACATGGCACCAAATGGTCAGGTAAGGAGGTAGTTGCGTAAGGCTGGTAGAGCAGGCTCATGTATTTGCCCTTCTCTTTAACATTGTGGTGTGTGTGTGTATGCATGTAAACTGCCACAATACAATATAATTAAGATAAATTGATATTGTACATACATACATACATACAGGATTTATATAGCGCCTTTACTGAGAGATCAAGGCGCATATGCAATGAACAACAAGAACAAACAAATATAAAAAAGCAAAGTATTAATAAGCATAATAGTGAGATTTTAAGAGTTTTTTAAGCTTGTTACTGAGCATGCCTCCCTTATGTTACGAGGGAGGCAGTTCCATAGTCTTGGTGCTGCAGCTTGGAAAGCACGATCGCCAATTTTGTTTCTGTCAACATGAGTTGTGATTTGAGTTTTGTCCATTGAAGATCTTGTAACTGCAGGGGCGGATTTAGAGGGGGGCGCCCCCGGCGCGCGCCCCCTCTATTTTTTGCAGAGCACAGGGCGCCGGGCGCCGCATATAGGGCATCAGGCGCCCTGTAGATCTTTTTGTCGCACAGGGCGCCGGATGACAGTACAGGGCGTCTGTCGCCATGCCGATCATGAAGAATGACATTTTGTGGGCGCCCAGGCCGACGCAGTATGTTACTTATTTGTTATGTGCTTGACAAAGTCTTCTGCCCCCCCCCTTTTAAGAATTTCGAACCAACTGAAAAATAAATTGGGTCTACCCGGCGAGCGCAGCGAGCCAGAAAATTTGGCGCCCCCTCTATTGAGAATTCCTGGATCCGCCCCTGAACTGGTCCAGTGTGAGGTTGTCTTAGTGAAATTAAATTGATGAGATATTCAGGTGAAGATCCTTCCAGGCATTTGAAAACGTAGAGACAAACTTTGAAGTTGATGCGATCACTAACTGGCAACCATGTTAGATTTAGCATAAGTGGAGATTAGACTTCGCATCTGGCAGCTGAAAATATCAACTTGGTAGCCTTATGTTGGAGTGACTGCACCCATCAAGATCTTTAGATTGGCTCTGGTACAAGAGGGCATTGCCATAATCTAGGCGCGATAATACAAGTTATCGGACCACTGAAGGGAGAGTGTCCGTCAAGAAAATTGTTTAATGCGTCGTATTTTCGAGTTTGAATACAGATGGATGATATCAAGCTGTTTATAACGGCGTGTCTGGAGAGATGTGCCATCCAATTGAATTCCCATTCCGGACAGTGTCCCTATGTTTTTTGATTACACTAGCCACCAACTTTAAAGTTCAACTGGGCCAAGAGTGCTAAGTTGCTTGTGCCGCAACAAGAATTGGTTTTATTACTGTTTAGCTTGAGTTGTTCAATCGCATCCAGTCATTGAGTACATTATCAAGTTCGAGTTTCGTAGAGCTTCTTCACGAGCACCAGGTATTTGGGATTACAAGATGTTTGAATCTGAGCGTCATCCGCGTAAAGATGTTAAGTTAGTCCGATTTGCGAATTTATTTCTCCAATGGGGAGCGTGTCATGACGTACTGAGCTGACCTACAACCGAGCCCTGTGGCAATCCAAAAATCTAAGTGGACGAGCGTCTGAGACGAGGGGGGGGAATTCCATCAATGTGGACCCCCCGCTGTGGGGGGTTGGATTCTATTGCTTAGATAAAAATGCATCCTTTTAAAGACATTACCAGAGATACCAAGGTTATTTTTGAGACGAGACAGCAGCAACATCATGGTCTGTGGTGTCGAATGCCGCAGACAAATCAGCAGCACCAGACACTACTTCCGGTTGTCTACGGCATTCAACATCCATTTTTTACCTTATGATTGCTGTCTCAGTACTCCTTTTTTGTGTATATGCAAACTGATTAATTTCACCGATACCATTGACATACATATATTGATTACTAATTTGCTTACATACAACCTTTTCAATCAACTTTGAAACAAACTTTATATTTGACACAGGCTATAATTGGCAATCCATTACAAGCGATCCCAAAGGTTTCGGGAAAACACCGTGCGGCAAAGACATATTGATCAATACAGTGGGTGTGTACAAAGTGGTCAGTTATCCTTTAAGCACCAAGTAGGTATGAAGGTCAAGCTTGCATGATTTAGTTGGCACTTGGAGATCAGTTTACAAATCTCCTCCTCGGAGACACTAACAAACTCACTAAAGGAAGAGATGCAGGTACCATCTGTAATCTCTACACGGTTACCAAACTGCCTTTTATCGAATCTTGTACGTATTTGGCAACCTTGGCTCAAAAAATCAGCAATTTGTTACAAAGGTTTGGCTATTGTCCAGCAAGATGGTAATGGGGGGGGGGGATTTACCAGCACGCTTCAAGAAAGTATTGACAGTTTGTGAAATATTCTTAGCATCAGAATTAGTCTAATTTGTCCATGATAATATTCGACTTTAGCTATTTC
Source organism: Ophioderma brevispina (assembly GCA_023653785.1). Lineage (NCBI taxonomy): Eukaryota > Metazoa > Echinodermata > Ophiuroidea > Amphilepidida > Ophiodermatidae > Ophioderma > Ophioderma brevispina. Next base: position 34,889 of record JAMKCH010001172.1, read on the forward strand.
AATAAGCTTGCTAACATGGACCCTTTGTTCCAGATAGACTTGCTTATCTTCAAGTAAGCCATGCATTTTATTATGTTAGCCCGCCCCTGAAATGATCACGACCAAATCAGTGCCCTTATGGGTGAACAGAATGATTTTAATAATAAAATGACTCAGGCGACATTTATTCAGCCGACACAGAATGGCGTTTAACACAAGAAAAAGAACATATAAACAAGCCAGAGTTATTCCCATGGTATGCACCCTGTTCGACCCTGTAGACCGCCTTTGGACCTTTGTGTTTTTCTAGAACTAAAGATAGTCCACCTATAAATCTTAATTCAAAAGTATAGTTGACATCCGTTTTCATGTTTTCTTGATGCAATAAACATTATGCACAGTATAACAGTGCCATGAATACCGTGGGTATGCTCAAAAATTCCAGGATCTGGAATTTTAAACAAGTTGTGATTTTCTATATGAAGGACTTGCTCTTTATTTGTGTGTCCAGTTCGGGTCACCATTGAAATTTTTGGGGATAATTTTTTTTTCCCCATTATCCGCCAATTTTTATTGGAGACGATTATATATCTTCCGCATCCTAGATGCGTTTTTTTAATGACTGTACATCGGGGATTCTGAGGACATCGTTCTGTTTGTGTTTGGGAAAGAATTTTCATGATCGATCCAGTTGCAGTTTGACATAAGTATTATATATGTTAGTTTAGTTAGTTATACCAAATTTTAAATCCTGTTTTGTCCTCGCTAAACGAGGGTGGCTGGATACACCTCACTCAGCAATACTGCTGTTGAGGATTATTTATTGCAGTAAAGAAATCGAATTGACCGGATTCCCTTCCGACGTCAATCCACATTTTTCGCGGTGGGCCTAGCCTTGGGCAACCACGCCCACCATGGCAAGGCAGCATGTGCCTGTATGGCCGCCATTGCACATGGCCGCCATTTTTGGACTTAGAATTTTTCCCTCTAACCTGAAAAAATAATTTTATATATTTTAAAAGAACAGTGTGAAGATTTGAACCCGAGACCACTGTGAGGTCAGCTACCTACCACGACCCAGGGAGGAGTGGTGTGCCAGATTTGCATTCTAATCCTTGATAACATTAACGGAATAATTGCTACTGCTATTGTGGTCAGCATCACTAAATAAATGAATAGCTCCGCTCTGGAACGGTTGCCACAACCCATGCTCCAGGACATGAGTGGTGGTCAAAATCTCACCTTTGCATATTAGAGTGGGCTTTTTCCCTTCGGCCATTGGTAAGCCTCTCCCTTTTGTTAAGTCCCAACTATACCGGCAGGCCTTGTGGGATATAGTCCCTGTGTACGTGTCCGGCTCCTTTGCAACTTTCTATTTTTCTCGTTCGCCCTTGTTGATAGCCTCGTGTACACCATTTCTCATCCATGTTTTCATGTACTTCCACTCTCCGCCATGATCTAGAAATTTTTCTTAAAATTTTAGGGGGGTGCCCTGTGTCATGTCTCTGTCTCGTACGTCTCTCCTGTCTCCTTGGCCGTTTGGGGAATTGCCACTTCGTCTATTATCATTTCTTCTAATATCCAGATATCCTAATTCCATTTTGTCTAAGAACACCTAGGTCTAATACCCACATACTCTAATTTCACTTTGCTATTAACCATTTAGACTACATACCATTTTGTCTCATCACCACATCGGCTTATACCATTTGGTATAATGCCCAGTTGGTAATCACTACGTTGTCTAAAACCATTTCTTCTAATGCCTTTCGTCTACTACCCCTTTGTATAATCCTCAGATGTCTAAAACCATTTCGTCTAATGCCATTCCGTGTACTACCCATTTGGTCGCATCACCAGATGTCTAAAACATTTGTCTAATGCCATTTCGTTACTGTGACCATTTTGATCTAATCACCAGATGCTAAAACCATTTTGTCTCATTGCCATTTCGTTACTGAGCCCATTTGGTTAATCACCAGCAAGTTGTCTAAAACCATTTCGTCTATTGTAATTTCGTTAACGACCACTGGGTCTAATGACAAGATTGTCTAAAACCATTTCGACTAATGCCCAGTTCGCCCTAATGCCATTTCGTTACTCCTAATGTGTCTAATGCATGTATCAACAAAGGGCACCATATCCACAATATAAATAACCAAACACGAAATGACATGCTGCACATTATTATTTCCGAAATTTCACGACCTTTTATGTGTACCTAGCTTTTCGTAAAACATACCCATTGTATACAAATTAAACAAATTGTGATATGTTGCAAATGAGGTTGACTTCATAATTTTATGTTGTCCAAAATTATGTTTGGTAACACAGAACAGTGTTGCAATGTTGTCATGTTAAATTGTATTTTGGTGTGTGATTTATTCCTTTTTCTTTTCGTCTTAGTTCTTATCTAAATGACTAGCATATAACACGCATTCGGGATGGATGACTGGCAATGTTGGCAAAATGGTTATGAACTAATATTGACAGACTTTTTCTTGAAAACCGCTTTTTACGAATGCTAAAATGATAAAAAGAAATACAAAATTATTACAAAATATTCCATCTGAAAGCCTATCCATTTCGTTTCATTTCATTTTAGTCAGTACTCAAAACAACATTCCAAAATTGCACACAGAATAGAAATAGAATGGTAAAATAGAGTAAGTCATCATAATTGCAACATTAAATTAAATAAAATAACTACTGTATATAAAGGTACAGAAATTATTGCTGCCTGGGATATGAATAATAAACAGGAGTACCAAGGATAGCCCAAAAAGCCTTTAAAAGGCTTAATTCCATGGGTCCTTAGTGCAAGAAAAAAAAAAAAAAACGTGGGAAGCAGCAGCAGGAGGAAGAACAAACAACACAGTGAGAAACACCCAAAATGCACACCACGCTGCCAAAAATGATAAAACCTTCGTGGTGCATGGGGTGAACTTCAGCTTCAGCCAGCCTAGCTGGCCTAGCTTGGTCAGAAAGATGCTCCTTTTGGTTGATCATGGCCTGAAAAAAATTGTTCTGGGTGGTGCGAATCTCTGAAAAAATATACCTTTTTCGGATACCCCGTAGTACATCTCGTTCGGCTTCCAAATATTCAGGTACTTGGTTTCCTGCATAACAGATGGGCTTATAGGCCAAGAAAAAACAAAAAAAAAAAAAATTGTCTCAGAAGACCTTTACCTTGCCTTTACAATTGTGTTTTTGGCATTATTATTATTATTATCATATCATTATTATTATTTTAGATTTTTACTCAATTGGAATCTTTTAAAAAACACTACAAAAAGGAGGAAAGTTTTAGCCGGCTAAAAAAAAATTAAAAAGGTCACAATGCAATAAAACATTTCGCCATTTCGCGTTTGCCTTATATCTTGAAAACCCCTGCATTAAAGTCTAGAAAGTTAATTTCAAATGTTAACACTATTGTGTGAACTTAAAGTAGGGGGTGTATCGTGTTTATAAACTTTTCGTTTGCCAGCTCATGTTCATCTTTCAACCAAAACATCACAGTGTATAATGAACAAAAATTTCGCACGGAGATCGGGGGGCAATCCTATGAAATGGATATGGGGGAAGGGCTGGCACTTTCAAAACCCAGGGGCATTCGGTGACAGATTGACTCAAAAAAATAGGGGTCTTTGGGTGAGAGACCGCAAAATGCCCAAAATAAGGGGTTTTCGAGGACAATTTGCAAATTTTAGACAAATTTGCAAAAATTTTCCCCAAAATGGGATTTTTAAAGTAATTCCCTAAAATAGGGGTCTTGCGTTGACAGTTTGTAAAATTTAAAAAAATCGGGGTCTTGCGAGTGACAGTGCAAAATAGCGGTCGGTGCCGGGGACAGCGATGCTGAAAATGGGGTCTTTACAGCCTTACATGCGCGTCACCTCCAAGATGGGAGTGCCCCCGGGTGAACATATGAACGAAATTCCTTATGATTGGAAACATGATTCACATATTAGTATCTCTGGGACACATTTGTTCAGTTGCTACGACAGTTTTGGGAAATAATCTGTGTTCGTTCCTCGTCGCGCAAAAAATCTACAATCATTAGCTCCAACGATTTGAAATAAGAAAATAGGGGCTTTCTATTACTACTTATAAAATAAGATTGTGTCAAGATTTCGCGTTGAAGCGTTAACCAATGACGACGTCTAAGTTTGGGATTTGATGAGTTCGGAAGGTTCTAACCCTTTTATTTAAAAAGCAATACCGGAAGTGGGTTCTTTGAACAAACTCGGGGGGGGCCATTTGTATTCAAAGGTGGATATGATGCGTGAAACAAGAGACAACGCGTAAAAAGAACCCTTTTTCTTTTTACGGGTCGTTTTCTTGTTCACAGCATCATAATCACCTTGAAACAAATGCCCCCCCCCCCAAATTTGTTCAAAGAAAACCACTTCCGCGTGTAACATTGATTAGGGTGTCAAAACAGGAAAATATGGAAACAAGTATTTTTTTCTTAACCCTAAATTTAATTACTCATTAAGCAGAGAGATCAAAAAACAATCATAAATTGTCAAGCAGGCAAATCAAGACAATAAAAGGCTGTATTTTTTTATATTAATGCGCAATGCCATTGCTACGTGTTTAGGGATGCAAAGGACTGACAAAAAAATAAGTGTTTGGGTATGTTCTTTAGTCGATAATAATGCTCGTTTCGGGGTTTGTAAGTCTGTGTTCACGCATCATATCCACCTTGAAAAGGCCCCCCCTTCCCGGGAAGAAATTTTACATTGCAACCTAATAATTATATACGGTGTCAAATGAGATATATCCCCTAGGAAAAATAGTCCGGGGATTGTGGTTCCTAGGGATAGTCGTCCTTCGGCCCTCTGGCCCAAGGGGGAATAGTAGCCATTGTTCATTTTATTTTTAAGATTAGCCTATAATAATAAATCTCTCAATTTTTCATTGTGATTCATTTCCTTCCAGAGTATTACACCCTTTAAATACATTTCAACACATGCATGGCATTTCCATAATTACCTTATTTTCCAAAACACATGAGCAAAATTGGACGTTCGCCTTTTTCTCAAGAAAATACCCATTTTCCTGATTCGTGGACTTTATGGCGTTCATTGTATGCCATAATAGTATGTGGTATATTTGGTATCAAATGGAAAGAAAAAGACCATAAATATCCATGGTATCAAAATCATAAGCATCGAAATCCCAAAGGGAGGAGGTAACCACAAGCACGGTCACCCCACACTTGGTAACCATTTAAAAAAAAAAAGGCCTTGGTAAGGAACAAGGATTAAGGGTCTTCAACGAACCAAAAAGAGTTATTTAAAATGCAAGGTATAAGCACCTTTTATGTTCTGTTAGAAACCTTTTTGAGGTTCTCAGAATTCTTGTGAACCATTGTTAATGGATTCATTCTGAGGGTTTCATATAGGGCCGCCAGGGGGGAAACTGCAGTAAGTCACATTTTTTCTTACAGTGTAGCAACAGCATTACAATTAAAAACGATTTGAACTGATCAAATTAAAAATCGTGGACCACTTTTTGTATTTAAGTTGATTTTGTTATGCGAGCCAGTTTACTTTATTTATATATTATTAAGGTTGGAAGAACTCACGTCCAACTTCATTTGTAGCTGAAAAACATGCCAATTTTATTTTATTTTTGTTTATTTTCATTTCTTATTTATTGATCCTTGAATCTAATCAGACGGGCACTGACTAGTAATAATGAGTGTAATCTTGTTAGAATTCTTAACATCCGCGGACCTGAACACAAATTCCTAAGAACCGTGTTACCTACACATGGGACAATAGTTAATAGGGACTAATAGTCCGTCCTCGTCGGACTTGGACATAACGCCTAAGGATCGATTATACGATATACCTGACAGACTGGCAACAAATAGGTTTCCTCAAGACTTATAGCAGGGAGGCGCCAGGAGTTAAAAAACGTCAAAAACTTACCCGGGGGCTGAAAGGCTGTAATGGTCCAAATAGCTCAAAAATGGGCTGAGTTTGCAAGAATTTGCCAGATTACCGGGAGGCGCCGCACCCCTCCGCACCCCCCCTGGCTCCGCGCCCTGTATAGGTCACTATGAATTGGATACGAATTCCTACGTACTGCAGTTCCATGTTGGTCGCGGACACATTACCCTAAGGAACGATATTCACCTCTGCTCTGTCAGGATATTAATGTCTATAAGGACTAATAGTCCACCCATCTTCGATTAGACCTTAAATCTTTGGAGAGGAACACTGCTTGGACATGTGCTCAGGCCGGGTGTGTTTGTACTCTCCGGTACAGGATACCAATCCCACACGCTTTAAAAAAAACTTCAGCTGGCGAATTGGAGGATACCAGATTGCCATAGACGGTGTAGTTTATTGCATCCATTTCAAGCTTGTCCTTTGCGTGACAGGAAGTTTTGCTGTCGGCAACATAGACCCTATGGTACCTGAATCCCTGACCTCTTTGGTTGGGGTACCGTCTGTAGTGCCGATAGATTGATGAGTATCTTCCTCATTGATTTGCTCGTATCCACAATTCTTATTCGTGGGCGTGGTTTATCAGTTACAATAAATGTTCATGGTTTATATCAAAGCTCCGCCCATCCATTACTGGGTAATAGATGGATATTTCGTGCAGCATTACCGGTGTAGTCGAATATATGACACGCGCAAACAACGCGTTTTACTCGTCGTGCATACGATGTGGTAACCACATACCAATTTCCGCAGCGTGACGATCACGCGTGTTGACTTTTGGTTCCTTGGAATTGAAACATTTGTTTTCAAGACGAGTGCAATTATTTAAATGAATAAAAAAGAATGATGTAAGATTTTTTTGCCAATGGTATTTGTCGATAAAAAGGCAAAAATTACACAATTCTAAATAAGAATGAGAATAAAAGATGAGTGTTTTGTTGTGTTTTGGGCCCATCTTAGCTGGTGTCATAATGGATGGGCATCCAATATTTTATCGTGGTGGATACCGGCTGCGCCGGCATCCACCACTCAAAATATTGGATGCCATCCATTTATGACCCATCTAAGATGGCCAAACAAAAATCCTCAATCTTTTATTCTCTAATGTCCATTGGTAATGGCTTTGTGGTGGTGTCAGATTTGTTCAGCTAGTGTGGGCTTATCCGGGGCCGCGTGTATCCATGATACGACGCTCCTAACATGGCCCCGCTATTTGAGGCTGGGGCGGATTGGGACAGTCAGGGGTTTACACCCCTGACTCCTTTCCTCCAGTGACGGCCATATATTCTTTCTTGGGCGTTAGACTTAAATGGTTATTAGATCAACTGATCATTAGACGAAATGGGGTTTTTAGGCAAAATGGGTTTAGACTAAATGGTTATGTAGGCCAACTGGTCATTAGACAAAATGGGTTTAGACAAAATGGGTTTAGACTAAATGGGGGTGCAATTAGACCAACTGATTATTAGACGAAATGGGTTTAGAGAACAAAATGTGTTTAGACTAATGGTAATTAGACCATCTGATCATTAGACGAAATGGTTTAGACAAAATGGGTTAGACTAATTGATATTAGACCAATGATCATTAGACAAAATGGGTTAGACAAAATGGGTAGACTAAAGGGTTATTATACCAAACTGGTTGATATTAGACTAAATGGGTATAACCAAATGATATAGACGAAGTGGACATTAGACCTATTGGATATAGGCCGAAATGGTTTTAGGAAAATGGCAATAGACCCATCTGGTTATTAGACAAGTGACAATTAGATTAAGTGGTTATTAGCTTAAGTGGCATTAGACCATCTGATTTTAGCATGAAACGGTTTAGAAAAAGTGGTTATTAGACGAAAATGGAAATGGAATTAGACGAATGATGATAGACGGCCCTTCTACTCCTACTTTGGACCTCCCGGATCACGGTGAGAGCTCACTTGGTCATTTAATTATCATCTGTTACAACGGTGGTTCTTCTTTCTGCGTATCGTATGTGTACTTCTTCTGGCTCAACTACCACGTCTAGACGGTGCCTAAGATGCAATTAATTTCTCCAAAGAAAGGACAAGATCCACACGAAAATGTGTGTGAAATGTGGATTGTTCTAGAGACAATCCATGCAAATACACATTGGGTGGTCAGTATTGGAGGTTACAGAGTGACTTCGACAATTTGGATGTGTATTTAGAGGATTTGAAGGATGAGAAGGAAAAAAGGTCCAAGGCTAAGACAGTTCCATCTTTACCCAGGCATCTCCATCCTTGTTGCTCCGGCTGTGAAAGTTTACTTGTCTTCACTCATCCAGGGAGTTTCAAAACAATTCAAGTTCTACGTTGATCCGAGTCTCCAGGTGATATTGATTAACTTGGCTGCCGAGGCTATCAACCAGTTCAGAGCAAGTTCGCCAAGCCACTCCAACTACTTATGATAATAAAAGGGGCATTCGTGGCGGAAAATCCAAGTGGATTAAGTGATTATTTGCGGATGGCTGATGGGCAGTCCACTCCTTCTATTCAACTACCATAGAAGATTATCAACACTTGAGTAGTCCGGCCATTCCGATTAGCTCACAGGACTAAAAGAAACCCAGCCCGGCCCAGGAACATGGCCTTCGTACGATAATTTGAATAATAAAAGGCCTGGATATGGCTCCCGTGACTACCGTTCACGGTATCCTCTACAGCCATTGTCTCGGAGTTATAGTAGTAAGTGGAATTATCACAAGGTACTACAAGTACTGAAGCCAACAGGCTTTGCCAGGGGTTGTGTGCTATTTGTAAAGATTAAAATAGGAGAATGGCTCAAGATGATGGTGATTCTAAATATAGTTCTAACCCTCCATTTTACGGATAAAATTATTCTGATGCCACCACCGTAGCCGCTAATGTTCCAACTTCCATTGTAACGGATTATGGGGTCTCCATGGCTCCGGATGAGACTTTATACGGCGGTAGTGGAGTTAAATATTCTTTCAACGAGGGTCCGAGTATTACTTCTACAGCTCCTAAGAAAGTTAAAGTTATTGAAGCAGAGGTGTACCGTGAGGAAGGAAAGATTCCAGTTCGACCGTTCTTCCGCCGAGTCGTCCGTCGGGCCGTCTTCAAACAGCTTCCGGCGTTCATCCTCCGTACTTCAAGCCGTCATCATCTGTCTAGAGCTAGTTCTTCCTCCCGTTCACAATCCCCATCAGGCCTTACGGAGGAAAGGGTTCCGTGTTCAGGTACTTATAGACATCGTTCATCTTCTAGAGGTCGCAGTCCAAAGATCTGGACTCTCTCCTTCGGATGGTTTGTCTTCCCGTTAAAGATCTAAGCACAATGGTGGCAAAGATGTTTCTAAATCGAAACATGGTGATGATTTTGTCTATAATAAACCCAGAAATTCTAAATCTGGTTATGGTGATAGGAGAGACCCTTCTCCTCAACATATTGAGTCGAAGATCTGTGATGGCAAAGATGTTTCAAAATCGAAACATGGAGATGATTTTGATTATAATAAGTCAAGAAATCCTAAATCTGGTTATGGTGATAGGAGAGACCCTTCTCCTCAACATATTGAGTCGAAGATCTGTGATGGCAAAGATGTTTCAAAATCGAAACATGGAGATGATTTTGATTATAACAAACCTAGAAAGCCTAAATACTAGACATAGTGGTGTAGTTTTTGTTGTTTGTGTGCTGACAGTAAAAAAAATCACAGCCCTTGGCAATTGAATGTTAACTTAACTTCGGAATAATTCTGTCTCAGAGAAATCCGAACAATGAGCTTTCTACCATGCCAACTTATGCTCAAAAGTTTGTTCCAGTTGGTAGAATGAAAGAGTTAGAGAGGAATTCTGTGACTACTCAACAGATCTTGGCTGAGGCTACTCACTAATTGCAACATTCTAGTCAATTAACTTCCAGTCAAGAGCGTACTGGTGATAGTATTGATTAAGATTCTGTATCTAATGAGGATACGAGATTTAGAAAGATTTCCCAGATTATGGAGCTCCTTATTCTGATGTAGACTCTAACTTGATTGATGACTTTGAAGATCTACAGTACCTGTCTCCGAATATTGCTGCACCCTTCTTGGCAGCTGTTTTAGTTCACCGTGGTTTGAAATGTGATGCAACCCTTCCTCAAGATACAAAATCTTCGGATCTAGGGCTTCCATAGCAAAATATAGACAGGTATCGGGATAGTATCCGATATGCTACCGGAACAGTATCGGGATAGTTTTCACATGCAAATTTTTTGTCCATATGGTCATGGCTCTGGGATAGTATCGGAACAGTATCTGCTATTCTTCGGGTAGCTAGTATCGGATACTGTCCCGCTACTAGTATCGGATACTGTCCCGCTACTAGTATCCAATACTATCCCGCTACTATTATCCGATACTATCCCGCTACTATTATCCGATACTATCCCGATAGCACCTTGTTCCAGTGGTCTTTGTCAGTTTCCCGCCAAAACGCCCCCAGAAGGGCGGCCATTGTTGTTCTTGTAGTTGAAATTTCCTTCTGTTATGTAGGAGCACTTCTAAAGAGGATACAGTAGTTGCAGTTTAATACATTAATGTTCATCACTTCACAATGACACTACATCCATGGAAATACATGAAGTAGTAGTGCATGTAGCTTAAACACACTGATTCAAAACTAATCAAACAAGGTAGGGGCCTATACATGTCTTGCTTCAACAAATATAGCCAACTGCAAAGAGTTATTATAAACATGCATGCATCAATTTGATCAACCAATGAGCCTACATGTATAATTCATTTGGCCTGCACTATATGGGGCCATGCAGGAAGCTTTAGTTGAACAAATTTTATGGGTTTCTTTTGTGTGCACAACTAACCTGTCATAGATTATAAAGCAGCCATGCAGAGATAGTGCTCACAGCACAGATATAACAGCTAGCATGTCCCCATACAGAATCCATGTAGAAGATTAACATCCATGGGATGTAGAATTCAGATAACAACAGTGGGCAGTCACTACATGCATGTGTATTCACACTGAACTGCAGCAGACTACTAGTGGTACATGGCAGTAGTTGTACTAGCTTGATTCGGTTGCAGTTTGAACTTGGTATATACGTTACAGGAAAGGTAAAGAGGATTGGAACCAATCATATTCCTTGTCAACGGCCTCTTCGGATAATCTTAAGATACCAAGTATCCAAAATAGTATCCGATGGGGATCATGTGATATGCTTAGCATTTCTTGTGGTACTCTTGCAGGTGTAGTATTCTGAAAGGTACCCACTAGCGGTTACCTTTCAGATATATAGGTTAGGATATATGATATTGATATCGATCTAGCCAATTGTTGATGATAATAATGCTTGTCTTGTTGTTCTGCTGACCTTTCAGCTGCCTTTGATACCATTGACCATGACATCCTGATACATCGTTTGGAGCCATGGCTTTGAGTATCAAAGCACAGCACTTCACTGGTTGCGTTTCTTACATAACCGGTCGGCCACTTTAGAGTGCTGTTGGTTATTATAGGGTAAAAGATTTTTTCTTGAATGTGGCGTGCCACCGGATCAAATAATGGTCCTAGAGCTTTACAATATACTTCATATGTCTCTTCCATAATACGTTTGCGTGGTCTATAAAACCATATGTACGCGATGATGTACCAAATAATGTGTCATTTAATCAAAGGTTCCAGGGGCTGCTGAATGTGCCATCTTTAGTTGGACATCTTGTGTGAAGGACTATGCGTATTTGGCTGATGAACAACAGGCTCAAACTAGGACTCTCTAAAACTGAGTTTTTTATCGCAGCATCCCCACAGAATATGGATAGATTGTCCAAATTCAAATGATGTGTTGGCCCACTGTTGAAATCACACCTCATCAACCATTAATAACCTAAGCATTACCTTTGATTCCACAATGACTATGTTCTGACAATGGTAACATGCTTTGTGCAAAAAAAAATCAGTAATTTTTTGCTGGGGAACCTTGCTAGTATTAGAAATATGACGACGAGGCGCTGCTGCTAATGCTGTACGGGCACTTGTCCTTCTAAATTAGGACATTGGTGAATGCACTCATCTCCAGCTGTAAAACAAAAGGATGTTACTCGGCTACAACGCCTCCAAAAACGGGCTGCTTCGCATAGTTTTCAGGTGCATCGCCGTATGTAATATTCAACGCTGTTAACATCTGTGCCACTGGTTGCCCATTGATAAACGTATTAGTTTAAAATTCTTCTATTCTGTAACTACACAATCCCAAAATGATCTGTCACCAAATAACTAACAGAGCTGTTTTACCAGCTATGCACCACAACGGCAAGGCTGGCGTTCGTTTCTGGATGCCAATCGGATCTTGTTGTCCCTATGTGTAATAAAAAATGGGGGCAGATCTTGGAGTGTTAGGGGCAATACTATTTTGGAACCAGAGACTGCCATTATTGATCATCACCATCAGTTGCAGTCTTCAAACAAAGCTTGAAAACTTCATATTTTTTGTGCTTCTGCAGTTTGTGCTGATGTTTCTGTATGTAGTTTGTTATGCGCAATGATCATATTGGTTGGAATTGCGCAATATAAGCACCGTTAGGATTATTAAAAAGTAGTGAAACCTCTAGTTCCAGTACCTCCGATTTCTAATTTTAAATCAAATTCCACTAATCGCTATGAATACGGTATGGTTGGAAAGGTTGTCCGTGATCTTATTTCTCCTGGTAGTCTTACACATCATAAAGCATTAATATATGTCTTATCTTTCCTGTTCTTTGTGAGCAACAAGTCCCTGGTCCTACTAACCCAGTGCATATTATCCCATCATTAAAGAAAACTGTAGAATAGATTAGATACTAATTTACTAAAAGGTAGAAGTGATGAAATAAACATAAACATAAAAAAGGAAAAGCGTATGAAGAGAGCAATAGCTCTAGTACTCTGAGCTAGACATGACCTAGAGTCAATGACCCCTACCCCTGGATGACCTCCACGACCCACCGGGTAAGTGTAGAGTGGTAGCAGGGCGGTAAGGTTTTTGAGAGAGCACCAAAAGTTGCTGACAATCGCTCTGATCTTGTCGAGTTCAACGACCTAACTGGACACCAAAAGTTTATTCTTCACTCAAAGAAAAAATAAATTTAATATCTGGAGGAAGGCATGTCGAAATTCACACACTATCTTTCGCCAAGAACCCAGATGAGTGAAAGAAACAACATGATTGCACGTCTTGACATGACCAAACTCTCACCAATAGCTAAGCGTTGGGTACGCGCACAACAGATCCCGCCACACGACCAACAAAAGACGTTTCTAAGTCAAGTCTATCAAAGAAACTGCGAACAACAGTCATAAAGCGGTCTTTTCAAGACAGTCCAACACTGCCGGAAGATCCGTTCGCGAGGTCTTGAAATGAACATACCATTAAGGAAGTGACGTATAGCCGAACAATCATTGACCCGGTACTAAAGCCCTCATGAATGGTTTGCATTGGCAGGAACCTTAGGTAGCCGCCTGCAGGCAGACCTGCCTCAAAACGACTCTTAGAAAGTCAGGACACCTGGAATAAGGGTTCACTATGAGGTACTTTCATTGGCGGCACGGTCGAAAAAAAAGGACCCAGATGTTTAGCATGCATTTTAAGTGTCGAGGAGCTCTGCTCCCTCGGCTGGCGGATAAGGGTGAGGCCAGTCAGTCTCAGAACATTTTACATTCCTACTGCGAAGCATCCTTGCTCTGAAACACTAGAGTACTATACAGAGGACCACATCTCCCGGGGCCAATGAGAAGCCTATCAGCACGACGTTGCTTCCTCGCAGTGCTATTCTAGTACTAAGTGTAGTAGTGACACAAGGAACTGAGGACCGGCACCAGTAGAAAACCGTTCGATACCATTCATGGGTACGACTGAAAGAGAATAGCCATTAAGTTAAGGCTCTACAAATCTTGTGAAGAGGCTTACTGAAAATTACCAGTCGTCACACCATACGGTCAGTTAATTTCACTCGGGGTGGGGGCTACTAGATTGGCGGAACAAGACCATTTGATGGAAGTTCAGCAGCCATAAGCCTAAGAGCTCCCTAAAATATAGGCCTGAATTAGAGCAATTTAACGATTCACTCACCAAAGACGGGATCCAAGTAGAAAGAGAACGGAGAATGAGGGGAGGATATGACATATGTGACTTCGACAGAGGGATACAAATTTAAATATGAATGAAACAAGTTTAGGGTCCTGGAAACTTCTGCATCTCACCGAGTGATGCATTAAGTAACAACCTCTATCGGATTAGAGCAGCCAAATATCTCAGGAGCCCACCCATAATAGAGCTTTTCACACTGAGCAGGTGTCGATCCACTTTTGCAATCGATCGCCGTTTTGAAGACTAGTGCAGCTGTTGTTGTGTTCTGAAACTAGAGGACAATGCACAATAACTCCTTAGTTACGATGTAAAAGCTTTCCAAAGGAAGGCTTTAATGAGAGTGATGCGTTTCACGAAATACTTCGTTCCAAGACATTTACGTCATGTGTTGTGGTGACCTTTCCTTCTGTTATGTAGGAGCACCTCAAAGGGATACAGTGTTGCAGTATACATTTTAAGTTCATCACTTCAAACTGAACGCTACACCAGGGAAATACAGGAAAGTAGTAGTTGCATGTAGGCTTAAACACACTGGATTCAAAATAAATCAAAAACAAGGTAGGGGCCTATAAATGTCTTTGCTCAACAAATATAGCAACTGCAAAGAGTTATTATTAACATGCATGCAATCAATTGATAACCAATGAGACTACCTGTATAATTCATTGGCCTGCAATATCTGGGGCCAGCAGAAGCTTCGTTGAACAAATTTTAATTTATGGGTTCTTCTTGTGTGCACAACTAACCTGTCATAGATTATTTTTAAAAAAAAGCAGGCCATGCAGAGATAGTGCTCACAGCACAGATATAACAGCTAGCATGTTCCCATGTAACAGAATCCTGTAGAAGATTAACATCCATGGGTTGTAGAAAAAAAAAAAAAATTTTTTTTCAGAGATAACAAACAGGGGGCAGTCACTACATGCATGTGGTATTCCACAATGAACTGCACAGGACTTACTAGTGGTACATTGCAGTAGTGTACTAGCTCTGAATTCGGTTGCAGTTTGAACTTGGGATATCAGTTACAGGAAGTAAAGAGATATAGGACCAATCATTTCCTTGTCTCAAGGCTTGTCACCGGTCGCCCCCCGGTTCCCTTCAAACGCCCCTCGTCATAATGGAAATTGCGACGCGGGCTCAATGCTCCTCGTCCCATACTCCAAGCCGCCAGTCCTTTCGACCCATGGTTTGTTCCATGCTCTTGATATAGTGTGTTTCCTTCTGGATACCTTCAGATACCAGTATCCAATAGTATCCGCCTGGGGATCAGTTGATAGGTTAGCATTTCATTGTGTTTACTCTTGCAGGTTGTAGTATCTGAAAGGTACCCACTAGCGGATACCTGTCAGATATTAGATATGATATATGATATAGACTACGATCTAGAACTTGTGATAATAATGCTGCTTTTAAGTTATGCTTGACCTTTCAGCTGCCTTTGATACCATTGACCATGACATCCTGCTACAACGTTTGGAGCATGGCTTGGTATCAAAGGCCACAGCCCTGCAATGGTTTCGTTCATAACATAACAGGTCGCCACTTAGAGTGTCTGTTGGTTAGTTTATAGGTCAAAAGATTTCTTCCTTGAATGGCTTGCCACAAGGATCAATATATTGGTCCTAGAGGCTTTACATATACTCTCAATATGTCTCTTCCATAATACGTTGGCATGGTCTAAAATGACCATATGTACGCTGAGATGTACAAATATTGTGTCATTTAATCCAAAGCGTTCCAGGGGGAGCTGAATGTGCATCTTTAGGTTGACATCTTTTTGGGTGTGAGGATCTGGGTATTTGGCTGATCATGAACATGCTGAAACTAAAGACTCTAAAACAGTTTTTTATCGCAGCATTCCCACACAGACAGAATATGGATAGATTGTCCAAATTAAATTATGTGTTGGCAATGTGGAAATACCACATATAACCATATATAACTAGGCATTAACCTTGATGCCACAAGACTTGTCTGACATGTAACCATCTTGTGCAAATCAGTTAGTTTTTTGCTGTGGAACCCTTTCTAGAATTAGAAG
The DNA here is from genome assembly GCA_023653785.1 of Ophioderma brevispina. Classification (NCBI taxonomy): domain Eukaryota; kingdom Metazoa; phylum Echinodermata; class Ophiuroidea; order Amphilepidida; family Ophiodermatidae; genus Ophioderma; species Ophioderma brevispina. The sequence goes on from JAMKCH010001172.1 coordinate 50,985, forward strand.
ATTTATGACCGCGAGGAGCTGCTAAGCTGTCGGGCACGGTCCTTTCTAAATTGACTATGGTGAATGACTCTCTCAGCGGTAAAAACAAGGTGTTGCTCGGCTACAACGCCCTCAAAAATCGGGGCGGCTGCTCGCCATAGTTTTCGGTGTTGGTGCTCGCCGTCATTTATCTCAACGCTGTTAACATTGGCACTGGTGCCCATTTGATTAAAAGATTCAGTTTAAAAATTCTTATGTATATATAACAAAGCCCAAAAGGATCTGCACCAACATCTTAAACAGAGTGTTGTAACCAGCTAGCACCACAACGGCAAGGCCTGCGTTCGTCTCTGGAGCCACTCGGCTTGTTGTCCTTAGGTGTAATAAAAGAATTGGTGACAGATCTTTTGGAGTGTATGGGCCATCTCTTTGGAACCAGATACCTGCCATTATTACATCATCACCAACTCCAGTTGCAGTCTTCAACAAAGCTTGGAAAAGCATATTTTTTGTTGCTTCTGCAGTTTGTTGCTGAGTTTATTTATGATGTTTGTAATGCGGCAATGTCATTATTGGTTGGAATTGAGCAATATAAGCCAGTTATTATTATTAAAGTAGTGAAACCTCTCGTTCCAGTTACCTCGATTTCTACATTTTGTATCAAATCCAACTAATCGATATGAATACGGTCTTCATTGGAAGTTGTCAGTGATCTTATTTCTTTCCCTGGTAGGTTCTTACACCTCATAAAGCATATTACATCATGTCTTATCGTTCTGTTCTTTGTGAGCAACAAGTCCCTTGGTCCTACTAACCCAGTGCATATTATCCCATCATGTAAGAACTGTAGAATAGATTAGATACTAATTTACTAATTTTTTTTTTTGGTAGAGGTGTTGTGGAACATTTAACAGAAAACATAAAAAAATGGAAAGCGTATGAAGAAGCAATAGCGCTAGTACTTATGAGCTTAGACATGACCTAGAGTGCTAATGACCCCTAACCCTGGATTGACCTCCATGAATCCACGGGTAAGTGATACCTTTGGTAGAAGCTGGGGTAAGGTTTTGAGGCAGAGCACCAAAAAGTTGTGCAACGCCTCTGATTGTCCGGGGAAGTGTCAACGACCCCCCAACTGTGACACCAAGTTTATCTTCCTCCGAAGGAAATAAATAAATTGGGAAAATGGGATGTTGAAAAATTCACACACTCATCTTCGGCACAAGAAACCCAGGATGAGTGAAAGAACAGACAACAACATTGATGCAGGTCTTGACATGAACCAACTTCGCCAATAGCTAAGGTGTGGTACTCCGCACAACGGATCCCGCACAACGACCAAAACAGACGTTTTCTAAGTCACGTCATTCAAAGAAACGGCGAACAACAGCTCATTTTAAAGCGGTCTTTTCAGAAAAGTTCCAACCACCTGCCGGAAGATCCCGTTCTCGAGGGTTTGAAAGGAACAGACCATTAAGGAGTGACGTATAGCCGAACAATCTTGACCCTGTTTGGTACTAAAGCCCTCTGAAGGTTTTGCATGGCCAAGACTTATAGTCTCATATGGTAGCCACACGCCACCTGCACGCCCACCCCTCGCCTAAACACAACACCCCGCACTTCTTAGAAAGTCAGACACCTAGCCTAAGTGGTTCTAAAAGGAATGATACTTTCCTTGGCGACACCGGTCGAAAAAAGGACATAGATGTTTGCAGGCATGTTAAGTGTCGAGGATCTGCGACCTCTGCGGGCTGGATTAAGGCTGAGGCAGTCAGTCTTCAGACAGTTTACATCCTGCGCGAAGCCTCCTTGCTCTGAAACACTAGAGTGCTATAAAGAGGGACCCATCTGCCGGGGCCATAGAGCCTATCAGCAGACGTTGCTTTCCTCGCCATCTATCTTCTATACTATGTGTAGTAGTGGACACAAAGGAAACTGAGGCACCAGTAGAAAAAACCCTCGCTACCATGTCATGGGTACAGACTGAAAAGAAGCATAGCCATTCAGTTACTGCTCTATCAACTCTGTGAAAGGCTAATGAACTTACCAGGTTCGTCACCACCATTACTGGTCAGTATTTCACTCGGTGGGGGCTCTGAGTGGCTGGAACAAGACCATTTTATGGAAGTTCAAGCAGCCCAAAGCTAAGATCTCCCTAAAAATATAGGCCCTGAATTAGAGCAATTTAACGATTCACTCACCAAAAGACGGGATCCAATAGAAAGAAGAACGGGGAATGCTGGGTCGGATATGGACACTATGTGACTTGGACAGAGGGAACAAATTTAAATAGGATGAAACAATGTTTAAGGGTCCTGGAAACTTCTGCATCTCACCGAGTGATGCATAAGTAACAATCTATATCGGATAAAGAGCAAATATATTCAGGGTCACATAATAGAGCTTTCACACTGAGCAGGTGATCGATCCACTTTTGCAATCGATCGCCGTTTGGAAGGATAGTGACCAGCTGTGTTCTGAATACTAGAGGCACATGCGCAATAACTCCTTGTACGAGGTAAAAAGCTTTCCAAAGAAGGATTTAATGAGCTGATGCTTTCACGAACTACTTCTTTCTGAGACATTACGTCAGTGTTGTGGGTTGACCTGTTTAAAGCTTTTAATGCTGAGGTACCAGGCAATCTGTTACGTGATATGGACTTGTCACCTTGGGTTGTTCTGCACAGAAATAGCGTGTTTTCCATTGGAAAAATTGAACGGACTGAATACGGAAATAGCTCCTTACAGGCTTGTGCATTTTATGCGAAACGTATTTGTAGAAGCACAACAGCGATATGTGTCAGAGTTGGCAAAGTTGTAAGATAATGAATTTGGTGACTGGTTTGAAGTCTGCAGACGCGATCGATCAAAAAGTGGATTGATCACCGGCTCAGTGTGAAAAGCTTACTATCTAGGACATCAACATGGCAAGTTTCCAAAACGGACTCTGGGCCCATCTATCTTGCTACATTCAGGAGGACTCGTTACAATCACAATCCAAGAAGAGCTTTGTTGGCATGTTGGTGGCTCCATCAGCTTCAAGTGGTGTGGCACTTTACTCTCCAAGTCAATCTCCTAGTGCATCGAACCATTAAAGGTGGTATCAGGGAGAGCCAGGATGTTGCAATACGTTTGTATATGGGTTTCCTTTAAGTGTGATTGCTCTCTGCTGTCCTTGTGTTCCAGAGCATTCAAGTATTGAAACCCAATATCCCAAAGTCTTCTCAACAACATTAAAGCCCATTTAAATGGCTGAATATAAAAAATATGTTGAAAATGGTGGCCATTTTGAATGGGCAACCACAAGAAACAATCTGCAACATTTATGATGCGATATTTGTGTTCCTTGGCTCCACAAACATAGGTATTGTCAACAATTTAGCTTCTATGTTGCCTCAGAGTCAAGATTTATATAGAGAAAAGAGTTGAAAATGGCGGCCATTTTGAAAATCTAAGATGGCTGCCACAAGGACGGAAAAACAGCTGCAATGTTGTAAGAGATTATTTGGTTCCTTGGCATGACAACAAGCATGGGTTATGGCACCAATTGAGCCTCTATGTTGCTCGGGGAAATGGTGGCCATTTTGAAATCCAAGTGGCAACCAAACGGAAAGGGATTAAAAAAATGGTAACACTTTGATTTCGATTTCTGGGACCATTTTTCTACATTTTAAGATCAAAAATTCCCAATTGTAGCAAAAAAAGTCAAACAAATGAACACATTCCATACTAAGCTCAAACCTGCTCTTTCTGATAGTATAAAAACAAAACCACTACTTTGAAAATGTTAAATGTGGCCACCATATGTGTTTAAGTGTTATATGGGCACCATAGAATTATAATTTCTCAGCCTAAGTAGCATATTGATCCATTTTGTCATGGGAAAAGATTGGTTTATGAAGTTCAATAGGTATTAGCCAAAACCTTTGGCAACAAAGGTATGAATGGCACCTGAAATTACTACACTGATAGATATTGTTTTTTTCCAATTTGGCAGCCATTTTGGAATAGGCAGCCATCTGAATAGTGTTTTAACATTTTGTAACTATGGTGGATAATTAGGCGATATAAATTAATAAGTGTGAAATAAGCATGAAATAAGAATCACGGGGGGAAATAATAGATGGACAAAAATAGGCTTAATTTGACCACAGTGGAGGCGCCATTTTGAATTGTGAGCGCCATCTTGGTCGAAAAACATTTTGGCCCCAGATCCAGAAAATTCGGCATAAAAAACTCTACTTTGTGCCAATTTTCATGATTTTAACAAAATGCACAATACTGTTTCCAAATCCTAACAATTCTGCCAACACATCAACCTGGCTTCGCTTCCGCTGCAAACAATCAGTCTACAAGTTTCGTGTTATGCCATTTGGACTTTCCACTGCCACCCTTTTCCTTTACAAGATTGGGTAAAAACAGTTGCAGGAACATCTGAGGAAGGGAAAGGAATTCAGATCTCATCTAACTCGACGATTGGTTGATTATGGCTCCAAGCAAGTCAAGCCTGCTAAGTCAGTGTAGCCTTTCGTAAGAATTGTCAGCCTTACTCCGAGCGAAGCCAGAGTTTTGGGAGCTATCTTTAGAAGTAAAGCCAAACCAGGAGCCTTTCGACCGAAGAGGAGGAGAATTTCAAAAGTAATGGAGTTGTGTACGGGTTTAATTCTTGCAAAACAGATTTTTTGCTCAGGGCCAGCCCCACTAGCCCCTTATGGCTCCTTTGTTGGGAATGTTAGAAAGCCTTGTAGAATCTACTACCCTTACGCGGACTAAGCATTGCGTTTGCTTCAGCTCCACCTTCGAGGTTTTTACAGGGATTACCACCACGACCACGTCAAGTTCCTTTTGAACCCAAAGATAGTGAATGGTAGCATTCTACGCGGGTTCAGCCAACTCAAAGAAACCTAATATGGACAAAAGAATTCCACGAAATTCCAGACCAAATAGCAATGACGAAAGATGCTTCGAAGGCTAGGTTGGGGAGCATGCATGAATCCACAAGAAAGAGGTTGTGGGGTCGAAGGTTCCTAAGGAAGCTCACATAAATGTTTTAGAGTGCTAGCAGTTTTCATGCTATAAGGCGATTCAGACGGATGATCTGGAGAATATTGTGAAGATCAGATCAGACAATTCCACTGTGGTTGCCTACATAAACCACAAGGGATGGAACAAAGAGTATCCTCATGTGCACTCATCTATCCGCCTCCTCACTTGGTGCAAGAACCATTCAATTTCTCTGAAGGCGGAATACTCCCGGGAATTATTCAACGTGTTGCAGAACAGTCTTTCCAGAGGAAGCTCAGCCAAAATGATAGATTACTCAGAATCAAACTTTGGAGTGGCACCTGCCACAGCCCAGGTTTGTCAAATGACTTTTCAAAGAATACGGCCATGATAGACTTTTCACAAACAGGACCAACCCACCAACTCACCCACTTATTGCTCATGGCTGGCGGAAACACGAGAAAGAGCCCTGGGTGAGAGACTCTGCTTTTACCAGAATTGGGAGAATCTTGATTGCATACGCATTTCCGCCATAACATGATACTTGCAAGTTCTGACAAAGTTACAGCAATTCAAAATTTCATGGCAAGATGCTCGCTTTGTAGCCCTTTTTTGGCAACGTTCAGGTTTGGTTCCCTAAGGATGGTCAGACTGTTGGAGGATTAGCCGAAATAATTCCTGTTAAGGCAAAACCTGCTGTTGGACGGAAAAAACAAAGAGTGTCGCCTCCAAAGAACTAAGCACTCTCTACAATTGACTGTGTGGCCTCTCTCATCAAGCTCGCCTTCAAACGCCAGGGCTTTTCAGAAGAAGCGGAATCCTTGGCCCCGGCAGGAGTAGAAGGAAGCAAACCTCACTTATGTACAATAGTAGACTTTCAACCTTTTTTCAAATCTGGTGTAAGAATCCAAGGTTGATCCCATACAGCCCAATGTGGTGTTTCCCCATCAGAAGAAAAACTACTTGTCAGCAATTTCAACGATTCTGATAAACCAGACATGATAGGAAGATAAGCTTTCAGATCTTATTCAAAAAGGAATGTTTTTGAATAAATGACCTACCATTAGAAGACTCACTCCTTCTTGGGATCTTCTGTTATAGTCCATCATCTATGAACAATAATAGGTACCACCCGGGACCACCAAAATTTCTACAGAAGGTTTTTTTGCTTGTAAACTAGTAGGTCAAAGCTCTCCCAAAAAAATATCAAAAGGTAGGGAGACAGGAAACATGGCAAGGACATGCTAATTCATTTATATTACGTGGACGTATTTGCCCCTATTGAGGACAATGTGTGTAGATCAGAAGTGCCTGTTGTAGGGAAATTTCCAATTTCTGTTAGTTATTTGAACATGTTATGCGTGCCTATGCCTGCAAAATGTGTTGTAGCACTTGCAATTGATATATTAAAAGTGGAAAAAATGATGGTATTATTATCATTAAGATGCCGAGTGTTCCCACCCATATTAATTGCATTCTAAATGATTTGTCAGACTACCAATTCAGATGGGGAGATCGTTATTTAGCAAATTTTATTAGATAGTTCAATTTCAAACAAATTGGGTAATTAACACAAAAAAAAATGTAGCTAGTGCAGGGCGAGGGGGGCATTCTATCTGAAAGAAGTGATGGTTATATGAGCCTCAGCCAGGTGAAAAAGGCGGGTCCATCCAGATAAAATGTACAAAAAATAGATCATTCGGTACACAAGCTCAATATAAAGTGGGGTCATCCAGGATGAAACTTTAAGGGGTGCGCTGAGGGGTAACAAAGGAATTACACTCTTACAGCAAGTTGGAAATTGCCAAGAAATAATAAATTGCCATGAAAGTATAAATTTGTTCAAAATGTTAGGCGCGCATACTGCCAGATGTGTGAAAAAGTGCGATAGCAGGAAAGAAGAAAATTTGTAATAGCCCGGGTAATAAGTGGGGGGCTAGGACAGCAGCACAAAAAAGGGCATGGGTACAAGCCAGTTTGAAAAGGGTCTATCTCGAGGCACATTCTGCGTACAATACAATAACAATACAACAGCATTTGATATAGCGCCCTTCTAAAAAGTCAAAGTGCTTTACAAAATAGAGAGTAATTACATTTAGCCTAAAATCTAGTAATACAACAGGTTTGGTAATAAAGTGAACCATGAGATAGTACTTAACATCAAACTATAAAATAAAAAGAAAAACAGCTGCACAATTAAATATCAGGTGAGGCAATAACAAAAAACTAATTTAAGCACACGCTCACTCTTAGGAAATAGATGAAATTTTAGAAGCTTTCTTAAAAGTAAACAAATGGACATTGGAGTGGCGAACAGAGATGGGCAAAGAGTCATAGGCGAGGGCCGCATTCTGAAAGCCCTGTTACCACTGACCTTTTTGTGCGGGAAACAGTGAGGAGCGTATTGTCATCCCCCCCCCCCCCACCCCCTTCCCCCCCCCCCCCCCCTCTGCAGATCGCAATCCCTGGCCTGCCAGGAAGATACAAAGAGAGGTATTCGGACAAGTAAGATGGCAATGTCCGGAAATGCCCTGTAAGTAAGAAAGCATAAGCTTAAAGACACGGCGCTCATAATTGGTAGCAATGGAGCTCTTTTTAAGGAGTGGTGTGGCTGTGTCCTATCAGATCTGAACACCACCTGCTGCTCATTCTGGCAAATTTGAAGTTACTCCGATCTCTGGCCGACATTCCATTAAAACGTGAAATTGGCATAGTCAATGCGAGATAAAAATCAGTGAACGGGCGAGATGATGACAAACGCTCCAAAGGTGATAAGCGGCGTTGATTGTCCGGCTAAATATGCGAAGGTGGACAGTTAAGAGACTTAATGATGACCTTACATGTTCAGTCATACTCATGACTTGTCTGATCAAGCACGACACCAAGGTTTCTAATTGCCGCGGACTGGGGAACATCCACTTTCCCGACCACTGATGGTAATATCTTGAGCGGACTTGTGCTAATAGGATGGAACATGCGGATAAAAATTTGTATTTTCATCATTCAATTTGAGGTTGTTTTTGTTACAGCGATCCACGCACTGATTTCATCAATACAAAGAGAGAGCCTTTTGACAGCATGTTTGGCTAATCACCACCAATCTTAGGATCAATGTCAAATAGAGCTGCACATCATCAGCCTACATGTGGTAAAGCAATATTGTGTTCAGGATGATTGGGATGCGATTACAGTATGTACATTATGAAAAAGAGGGCCCGACCACAGAAACCCTGAGGAAGACCGAAAGGGAGATGATTGTTTGTTTGAAATTCATCCCCAATGCGCACACGAAAAGAGCGGTTCTGCAGGTAAGACCGAATCACTGTAAGGCAGTTACCTTGAAGTGAATTATCACGCTAACCTATCCAAAAGAATGGCATGAGCAACAGTATCAAATGCTGCAGAAAGATCCTAGCAGCACAATAGCAACTGCCTTACTATTGTGAATTGCATTGAGGATATCAGTCTTAACACGCAGAAGTGCCGTTTCAGTGCTGTGACGTTCTTCGTAAGCTGACTGAATCTTCTCATTTAAGTCATTGAGACAAATGATCCTTTATCTGGGCCCTCACTATTTTTTCCATGAACTTAGACACGCAGTTAATATTTGACACAGGGCGGGCGATAGTTTTTGAGCACCTCTTTGCCTAGGGAAGGCTTTTTGAGAATTGGTGTCACGGCAGCTTCCGGGAGCTTAGCTGGAAAACACCAGTGCGGATAGAATTGTTAATGATCAGTGTTATGGCTCAGCCAGAGTTGCAACATTCTCCTAAAGTAACACCAAGGAATGGTGTCTTAAGGAACATGATTTTGATGAATTGACATAATCACCTTGGTGACCTCTTCAACAGTGACGGGATTAAACTAATGTATTGGAACGGTCTCATTAAGTATGGTCCCGCTTGGATATTCATGCGAGTTGCGACTGGATAATTATCAAGTTCCCGTCTGATTTTGATACCTTGTCGCTGAAAACCTGGCCAAATGAAGCTACTTAGTCAGTAGCTGAATTACAGTTAGGCAAGTTGTTTAGTTTGGGGTTCAGAAGCTTAGTCAGAGTAGCAAACATCGTTTTGTTGTTAGGCATTTTCTATTGTTCTTGATAAACCTCTTAGCATGATGAATGAGTTTACCAGTCACCGCTGATTGTACAGTGTTTGCATCCAGATCGACACTACTTTCTAGTTTTTACACATTTCTTCTCTAAACGTCTACGTTCCCGTCTGGCATCATCGATTATTCTTTATTAAACCACGGTGATCGTGGTCTAATACTGCGGGAACGCTGTTGAGGCGGTGCATGGGAATCGAGTACACTAATTAAAAGGGGACTCCTCAAATTTACCAAGCACCTCACAACTGAGCACTCACGAAGGTCAAGACTGCAATCATGGATGAAAATGTCATTTGAGAAAGAGTCCTTGTCAATATTCTTTATATTTCTGAGGGTGCACATAGTTCTCATGAGTGGTGAATTCTGGCTGCTAATTGTACAATTAATCAAACGATGATTCAGAGACGAGACCAGGCAAGGGTCCCACCAGCGACTAATCCATCTTCAAGGACGAGATATGATCAGGGCCAGAGTGGGACCATCTTTATGGGTAGGTAGATAGATAGTTGACGAAAATAGCAGCAGATCTCCAAAAAATTGAATAGATCCGGTTTAGCGGAGGTCAACATGCACGTTGTGAAAGCACCCAGCAGAATCGTTTTAGCGGGAACAAGAGCAATCGCATTAAGGAAAGTATCAACTCATTAAGAATTGACTTATTTTGAGACCATTTTCCCTGGAAACCGTAGTGGAAGGGACCCACCCTTGTCTCTCATTTTTATCGTGAACTATCCACCGTTCCAGTCCATATCGTACATCCCTGGCGATTACAAAGCTAAGCATGGGCCTGAAGAACACGGTGTTCACTTGCAACCAAACTTTTGAGACAACAGAAATGGTATGTACATGAAGGACTTCATCAGTCTTCATGGAACAATTTAACCTATTGCCACTAAACCAGATTCCAAAATCAAGCAAGTAGACTGGGGATACACCGTAATCCAATGAGAACTGTTCCAGTGGAACATTCTGGCAGAAAGAAGTAGATTACCAGAGCCTACAAAAATTTGAAGTTGTTAAGTCTGATCATATAATTATCTCTTGTAGGGGCAGATATGTGTCCTCGCAGAGATCCCATGACAATCGACTGTAGGAAGGTATAGTGGAAAATACTAGCTTTTGAGCAGTATTTACGTAGCAGCACATAACAAGGTCAACACTCTTGTTGACAAGCATTGAAGGACAAAATAACCAGTACAGTTATATGATATCCTCACACAGCCAACAAAGAAATAATGCACTGAGATGCACCTAGGAAAAGGAAGATGACACTGTCTTTGACAAATGACAAAGTCTATAACGCTATCGAAGAACTAAAGAAACCACCATAACTACTCATTAGAATTCAAGCACCAAACGGGATGCTGCTAAAGGCTGCACTGATGATGCTTACACCATAGTGCTTGGGGGACATTTAAGTCCAGGGCAGAAGCGCTTGAAACCCTACACTCTTGGAAAACAACCATACTGATGCCTGGGCATGGCCTTGAGGTAGAGACTGACAAGTAAGCTACCACACCTATAAGAATCAAAGGTTAATCAGCTGAGGAGTGCCTAACACAGGTTTCAACACTTTAGCTTTCTACATGGCAAAACGGTTCAGAATAACACCCACCGTGATGAACCTTCTTCAACCACAAGAAGCGACACCCTTCCCATACAGACCTTTCACTACAGAGGATGTTTCAGAAATCAAAAAGAAATTGAAACAAACACAAAGACACATGGTCCCCTTATTCGATTTTGGCGGGATTTAAAAATTTTTGGCGTTTAAAAAACGGTCGCCATCTTGAAAAATATCATCTCACTTCCACTTTAAGGTATCCAAGTACAACAATTTGCAAGCATAATATAAGCAGTCGAATGAAACAAAGAGTAATATGTTTTTTTTTTTGTAAAAAAATTAAACATTTCAATAAAAAACAAGATGAAATAGGTTGACTAAAACCATATATAGGCACAAAAAAGCATAAGGTTTTTATGCAATTAGCATGTCTTGCAGGCTTCACTTGTTTTCTACCTTTTTGTGGATATGTTGTGGAGGGTGTGACAGCAAGTTACAGCAAGCAAAACCTTGTAGCAATTATGTCTAGTTCATACTGTAGATGAGTGGACTATTAGTTCTTCAATACATCGTGACGAACCAGTTGAGCAGGTTGGATATAAAGTCGTCACTTTATGATTTAACAAGAAAGACTGCATTCAGCCTAAGCTGCATCTACCGAAGATGTTCGAAATCCATGCAGTTATCTAATGACAAGAAGTAGGATATGAGGTTTTCCTGACTCTAATAAGTCATCTTCTGCCGCGTTGGGGTTTTATGGCCAAAACTCAGACCCTGAATATGCCTCTGCCTATATCTTCGAGAGCTTACTAGGGGACTGGAGATCTGGAAGATAAAATGTGCCCAGTCTAGAGCTCTTAGACACTTCACCACTGTACTGCCTTCTTACAAAAATCTCTGGATTCTTCAATTTATGACCACCTTTTCAGACTACAACAAAACCTAATCAAACCTGCAACAAAGCAAACTTTAACACGCTGGGTCACTTCCCTCATCTCTGATGCATTAAAAGTGAACAGCTGCATGGACAGTAACATCGCCCTTAACCCGCCGCATGCTCAAGAAATTAGAAGTCAGGCAACCTCCTGGGCTTTCCACTTTAGTGAAATTATGGAAGCAGCCGGATGGAGGAGACAACGTGCAAAAATTTATACATGGAAAGACTCCTTACAAGTAATCAAAGTCATGGCCAAAACATCTGTCAGCCAGCAGTCGAGTGAAGAGGAAGGATGCTAAGCATTATTACCATTATGTTATGAGGAATGCCGGTTATTTGTCAGAATGTGCTATGATTCTGATATTTATTGGTATATATGTCACCATGTGGATGTGAATATTTCTTTACATATTGGGGCAAAAATTATTTTCAGGTTCCATTAAAAAAGTCAGATGGCGAGCAAACTTGCATCAAAAAACTAAGACTACCGTGCTCCACTTCCTCCACCTATGACCAGTGTGGCAGTCTTGCACTAGTTGGATCACTCATAACGTGTATAGTGCATGAAATAGAATATACTCACCGCAAACTGGTTTCCGTCACCAGGCCCTTCCCGCAAATGGAGCCTTGGGGAAGGTACAAAAATGAGCAAGGAATTATGGGTTCCTCCAGTGACGTTAGTGATGGGCGCGTCGATGCCGACGTGGGACTACTAGGCATGGGATGCCATACGAAATTTTTAATGTGGCATTAAGGGTGTCTCGAGGCTTTTGAACACAAAAAATGCACTATGGATCCAATGTAGATCCGCGCATAGAAAGAGAACAATCTCACAGTTTGTGGTGAGTATATTTCAGCTCAGCAAATCACTGCTTTGAAATTGTTTTATCTGAAGGCACAAAAAATCCATTGTACGTGACAAGGGGGGGAAGCGGGGGAAAACTGCTTTTTTGCTCATCAAAAGAAACACAATTGATAGTTGGGCATATACAAGCATTAATGGGTTCAAAACATTTGCTCTATGCAAGAATCATAAAAAAATGCAGGGTACCCTGCTACCCCTTTGGGCATTTATCTTAATGAATATTCAAATCAGCTCACTTCTCTTTTTAGTGATGATTTGTTCTTGCCACAATCCACCCCCTGAGTGTAGTGTCCAACATTTAAATCTGTATGGTGTAGTGTTGTTACACTTCATTAATATTCATGAGAGAAAGATGCTAAATCATTGGCCCGGTTGCAACTTGACATAAGCCAAATACATTGAGCTATCCTGAGTATGGCCTCTTTTCCCATTTGATTTCATCCTCAGAATTAAAGACCAATGAATTGTGCAAACCCACATACTCAAAATTACTGGGTCCAGCTTGATGGACTAGTGTTATGTGAAATTTATGTTAGCTTCAGTGACCTGTAACACACAACATTGCTGGAACGCTTAACCATTTTGTGTCGCATGCACTATAGTTCAGAAGGGCGCATACTAATCAATATTCTGTATGTCCGTTCACTTGTCCAATGTTTATGTGGTGTTGTGGTGTTAAAGCTGTTCGGTAACTAACTTCAAATTGCTCATGCATGGACACCTCCAGTTGCCACCAAACTGAAGTCATAGGTGCACCATAGAGATTTCACTTGAATGTCATGGTAGGGTCACATACAAGGTCAAAGGTCTTTAGAAGTAAACTTGTGCAGAGTGAAGGAAAGGTGGATTATGCAATCAGCAAATATTTTAGAAAACAATCATCCATTCACTTCATTATTGACCTAGAAATAGTAGTAATTGGGTCAAAAATGTTTCCAATGAAGTTGACAAAAGTTTGTAAGTTACTTTACCACTCATTTAAAAACTATAAGAGACATGAAGACACTGCAGAAAGAAGCACCCCAATTTTTGTTAACCCTGGTTTTTTTTGCATATTTGGAATGCCTACTAATGTATTAGCTACCTGAAGTGAATAAGTAAAGCTGAATACGCCATCTTTTTTAATAAAGAGATGATTTAGTATTTTCTTTTCTGTCGGACACGACAGAAACTCACCAAGCATGATGGCTTTCTATAGGGACGATTGTGATAACAAGCAAGTTCAAAACAAAGTTTGCGGTTTTCTTTTGTACTTGTTTGCCCAATAAACTTTCGAAACATTCTCGGTAGGTGGTCTACAACTGATCCAGTGCAATTTGAGAGAAATTTGCATCCTCAAAAAAATCTCCTCCTGTCGCTTTAATGGTTTTGGCTGGTACTGGTTTGATTTTTTTCAATTTCTCCACTGTGGTTTTTCCTATGAAAACAGTCCTCTTCCGGTTTCTAATGAACTAGCATTTCTCTACTTTTTTTTTTTCTATTTTAACCTCAAAAGAGGTGGCAAAATGCCATTTTATTTCTCTTGTGATATCATCTTTTCATCTACATCTTTTATCATTTCTTTTACTGAATAATCTTATATACACAACTATATTTAAGATTGTAATTACTCTTACATTCTTTTACTACATATTTCATTTTCACACACGGTTAAAGAAATATTATAGTCTCATATTACTATTTCCAATTCACAGTTTCTATATCAGAGATTCTATTTTTTTTTTCATTTTCACACACGCTTAAAGAAATATTATAGTCTCATATTACGAGTTTGATTCCCAATTTTGTATAGCAAACATTCTGTTTGCTTATCATTTTAAGGGAACAAATAATGTATTTCCATTTTTTTTTTTTTTTTTTTTCCAATAAACTTTCGAAACATTCTCGGTAGGTGGTCTACAACTGATCCAGTGCAATTTGAGAGAAATTTGCATCCTCAAAAAAATCTCCTCCTGTCGCTTTAATGGTTTTGGCTGGTACTGGTTTGATTTTTTTCAATTTCTCCACTGTGGTTTTTCCTATGAAAACAGTCCTCTTCCGGTTTCTAATGAACTAGCATTTCTCTACTGATTAGGCGCCTGTGTGGGCTTGAGGTAAAGAATAGGCTCGATGTATTCCCTGCATGTCATAAGAGGCGACTAAAAGTAACAAGATGATTATTTATTATTTTCTTTTCTGCATGACAGAAAATCAAAGCATGGTTTCCTATAGGGATGATTAGGATAGGAGGCAAGTTCAAAACTAGGTTTGCAGCTTTCTTTTGTACTTGTTTGTCCAATAAAGCTTGGAAACATTCTTGGTAGGTGGTCTACAATCCATCCAGTGCAATTTGAGAGAAATTTGTACCCTAAAAAAATCTCCTCCTATCACTTTAAGTTTTTTATCAAAAGTTATAAGGCCATCAAAAAAACTGTACTAGATTTGGCAAAATATTTCTTTCAAAAAAGTGATATGTTTTGTTGGCTATACAGGTAATCTTGGCTGTTTCATAATGATAAAAGTTTTGATGTTTTATCAATAACGTAAAAAGAAGTATTTTTGTTTTTTGATGAGTCGTTAGTTGTTAATTGGCAGAAACTGAAATTGTTTTTGCATGTTTTAAAAATGGTCGTTCTTGCTTGATACATGGACCGGCGATGAACTAATTCATCAGTGTGTCTTCTGTAATTGTACTTTTTTACTGTGGACGTATGTTTTCTATTGTGAGACGCAAATGTTCCGATTCAACCACATAAGTTTAATTGTTCCATTTAAAAACATTTTAAGTTTTTTTACAAAAAAAATGAGGCCATTAGTAGAAGACTAGCCTGTAGATCCTGTGACCAAACTCTGGAGACAAAGATTTGAAGGCGTCTTGGGGGTTCCCTGATCGATGTTGAAAGTTTTTGACTTGGGCTTGCCGCTTCAATGTTCCGGCATTTTGGGGAAGGGGCAAACAAAGTTAACATGGGGGTAAAAATTGAAAACTGTCACAATTGAATTAATATGCATGTCAAATTACTCGCCTTATCATACGGAATCTAAAAATGTATAGTTTGTTATAGATCTGACTGCAAATGAGGACACTATGGCCAAAAATGTCCAAAGGTCAATGCACTTTCAGTCAAGGTCAAATTGCTAATATAAACCGATTTTAAAGATGTAAGTGCCTAATTATATGTTTTCGTGTATGACATATTCATTCTTTGCAATTTAATATTTTCAAATGTTTAGTGCTTGACCTTGAAATGCAAAATGGCGGCTATTTCAAGTGTGAATGATGTTAGATGCCTAGCTTACAAGAATCAATTAGAAGGTGTTCAGTATTTGGTCCAGATGCCACCCACACTAAAACATACAACAATTACATCGCGCACCAGCGGAGGGGATCTGTGTACCCTTCAGCTGCATCAGTGTTGGGGGTTTCTAAAGTACATGGTTTATATCAGGAAAATAAGACATGAATTTTTGTTCCCTTGGTGCTGATGCTGGCTAAAGGATGGTGGAAATCTTATACGCAGTACCTCTGGAAAATACTCCATGTTGGGCTGTATTTCCAAGTGTTATTTGCTTATTACAGTTTGTCAAAATCCTTTGGACACGTAACTATGCACGCCTGCTTTCCCACCAATACGATGCACCGTTGGATTGCATGTACGTGCAGTTCATGCAAATGTCATATCCAAGGAATTATGACAAACACTGCAGTGAGTGTATTCAGTAATGATCTTATGTGCAATGTAAAGACACTTTGTCATTGCCACATTATTCAATGCAGTGATCAACTATTTTCAAAGTTTAAGGAAGTCTGTATAGGTTGGTTTTGTATGTGATATCTAAGATGTCTATTGCTTTGTGTCTGCTTAACTTGGGGTGGATTTCAGACTTTTGACACAATGTAAACGCATCTTAAGTCAAACGCATCATAAGTAATAGGGATTTCTAACAGGAACTTAACGGATGTGTTTGCTTTCGATGGGTCTATGATGCGCCGCAAGTGTTTTTGAAATCCCCCCTGGAACCAACTTGTTTTACGAAGCCACACATTTAATATAATGATAGTATTGGATTTATAAAGTGCCCAACATTGCACCAGGTCAAAGAATTAGGTAATATTGTGTATCTTCCACATAAATCATGAAATTGATGTTGTGAGCTTTCATAACATCACAAAGGGGACAGAGAACAGTGTATTTCATGCAGTAAGAATAGTTAAATATCATAGTTAAATCAATTGGAAAAGCTAATTTTCAAGAAAATATCTGTATATCCTTTGAATTTGATATTTTGAATTGCAGATGCCTGCGTATGAATTTGCTTTTGAGGATGTGAATCCCCCTGTCCATGCATGGGCAGTGTTCAGAGTGTTTAAGATGACTGGCAAGAGAGGAGAGAGGGATAGGTTATTCCTTGCTAAATGCTTCCATAAGCTGCTACTCAACTTCACTTGGTAAGGGACATGCTGTTGATTCAAAGGGAGTGTTGTTTTCCTTTTAACTCTTGCAAGTGACAGAGAAAAACATTGATCATTTTTAAACCCGGGGCTTTAGCCATGGAGTGTTCATATGAAGACATATCTATGTCAGTAGTTACAGGTCCATAGGTCAAAGATTTAGGGACAATAATATGGCTTTTGTTAAATTTATTGGTGAACTTTTTCCTGCTCTAACACCCCAATGGGGAATAAGAGAACCATAGCTATATCTCCCATAGGTAATGACCAATACATTTGGGTGCTTCCTTTGTCTGGTGAGGCGCAATTAAATGATGTGTCGAGAGTGAGGTCAAAGGTCATTTGAGGTCATTAGTCAAATAACTTAGTTTCTTAAGGCATTTCATGTTCCAGCCTTATATATACAGGCTGTCCCAAAAATGTCAACATGTGGGACAAAGGCATATTGTTAAAAACAAAAGTAGGCATGGTTCTTTGTTTGGTATTCCTTCCAAGCCAATAAAATAAGTTTTTGTTAGCCATTATTTCATTCCAATCCGATATGTAGAACAAAAGATACACTTCTTCAAAAGTGAGAGTGCAAAATCATATTGGTCCAATTTCTGTCTTTAAGCATTTGAATTGCATGAAGTAATGTGAATACGTTTGACACCAGAGCACATCTTTCCATCTTAAGGACAAAATAGATTTTGCTGTTTGGGGGCACACTCGACTTTGGTTTGGGTAGGGTGTACGGTGTGAAGTGCCAAACCCCGGGGCTTTTGAACTGAAATTTTGGCAAAAGTAGGGTCTTCAGAATTGAATTTCTTGGCCAGTTTTATGCACTTGGGGAACTTAATTTTGGGCCAGTTTGAAGTTTAGAAACTGTAGAACTGGCAAAATTTCCCAAAATTTTAGCCATGGAGCTGAAATTTGTGAATATTACCAATGTTTCTACATTTATTGCATTTAGTTATTTTTAATTGTATGTGAGAAATGTGTACAGATGTTTGAAGGCACAGTACTTATTATAACTTTAATGGTGATTTGTTTGAAGGTGGGTGAACAGAAAGGACCCTGAAGGCAAGAACATCTTCTCAGGAGGATTCTTGGGCTTGGATAACATTGGTGTCTTTGATAGGTCAAAACCACTGCCTACTGGAGGGCATCTGGAGCAGGTAAGTGCTTTTAAAGAGAGTTACTATCATTCTCTTAAGGGTTGTACTAGGTTTGTGAATAAATCTAGGTTTGTGAATAAATCTATTTTGAGAATGAGAAGGTTGAAAAACTTGATTGTAATTTTTAACACAGGATATAAATATAATAGATTATTAACAGTAATCATTCTTGAAACAGAAGAGCAATAATCAATTATGAAATTTAGTACCAGCACAAATTGAATGTTTGAGGATTTTCACTTAATTCAACCTATCAATTTAAACAATATGTACACTACCTTTGAAGACTTGGAGCTGGAGGACATCGTTGCTAATTTTTCCAACTACACTTTGTGGAAGATGACTGCAGTGTTGAGGATGGTCCTGCCGGTGGAGTAGGTTCTTGAGACTAGTTGGATGAGTGCAAATGTCTAGGCCTGGATAGCCATGTGCAAGTAGCTTACTGATCACATATGACTGCCTCTTCAGCTTTGCAGACATAAGCTGGTTATAGATCAGAAGCAGCTGTAGCCGCCATGTCTATTATGTAGGAGAGGACTGTTGTTCATTCACTTCATTGATTTGTATTGCTTTGCTTTGGATTGAGTCAAGAGGCTTTTAGGGAGGTGGTAGAAGCATTCACTCAGTCTAATGCATATTCCATTCCATGGTGCTTCATATCTGGGCCTTGTACACTGTGGCTCTCCCTTTGGTATCTAGTTTGTTAGCAACCTTCTTAGAGCTCCAAACTTCCATCTGGCTCTGGTTGCGATGTTTGAGATGTGATATTTGTCAACAGTACACTCAAAGGATTTCCAGCTCATCCTTTTCTGTCACTTTGGTCTTGCCATGGTAAGGCTTTACACCCGGGTGCCTCCAAGGTCCCTTTCCATATGTCTGCTTCTTCTTATCGTGTCCAAACACAGTGATTCTCAAATATGATCCAGCCAGAGATGGGTACCACGTCTGGCTGCTTCACTGAATTCCGCAAGGTCCTTGTTTGTGCATTGTTGCTCCAATTAGACTACGGGCTACCATGACCCCCCCTGCACCCCCCCGGGGATTTTTGGAGACAACCATTTTTGTGAAGCTTATACCATAAGCAATTGAATTCAGGTTGTCTGCAAAAATCCCCACCCTGGGTTAAACGGTGAGGGCGCTTTTTCAAAATGGCTGCCAAAATGCAACCACCCTCCTTCGGGAGATTTTTTTTTTTTTTTTTTTTAGGGAGAGACCTGTTGTTCATTCACTTCATTGATTTGTATTGCTTTGCTTTGGATTGAGTCAAGAGGCTTTTAGGGAGGTGGTAGAAGCATTCACTCAGTCTAATGCATATTCCATTCCATGGTGCTTCATATCTGGGCCTTGTACACTGTGGCTCTCCCTTTGGCATCTAGTTTGTTAGCAACCTTCTAAGAACTCCAAACTTCCATCTGGCTCTGGTTGCGATGTTTGAGATGTGATATTTGTCAACAGTTCACTCAAAGGATTTCCAGCTCATCCTTTTCTGTCACTTTGGTCTTGCCAAAAAATAGATCTGTCCTTGTTGGATTAGTCTTTTAGAGATGGTAAGGCTTTACACCCGGGTGCCTCCAAGGTCCCTTTCCATATGTCTGCTTCTTCTTATCGTGTCCAAACACAGTGATTCTCAAATATGATCCAGCCAGAGATGGGTACCACGTCTGGCTGCTTCACTGAATTCCGCAAGGTCCTTGTTTGTGCATTGTTGCTCCAATAGTGGGCAGACCAAGAGATGTTCCATAGTCTGTGGTGCTGTTCCACAACCACAGCTAGTGTCTTGATCTGCTTCTAGGTAGCCTCACTTCTGTAAGGAAACTTTAGATCGGCCAGTTCTGGTTCTCAATCTGTTGAGGCATCGCCATTTTAGCCCATGAGGAGTCAGCTCCAGGTGGAAGATGCTCACCAGGTTCAATACCAATAGATGTTACTTGGTTGATAGCAAGTCTTTCTTTCCACAATGCAACTCTCTTATACTCCTTAGAGACTGATTCAAGAGGTTGGACTTTGTTTAAAAAAAAAAAAAAACTCTGGATTTAAGGCGGTTGATGCAGCAGGTCTCTGTCCATACATGGGTGCTTCACATTAGATACTTGGCACTACTCTCTGCATGCTCGCTACACTAACGACGGATATGTCTGGTGGAGCAATTCCTGCTAGGATGTATCAGTTCTCTCCCTGTTGTGTTGGACGAAGACACCTTATGATAAGCCGGCAGGAGGCTTTAATGTTGGATCAAGGCTTCTTGTCATGGGTTGATCTTCCCATACATGCCAAGCATCTCTGCCATGAGTAGCACAGGCATGTGCCGTCGACTCTTTGGGGTATGTGGGCGGCACCCCATCTTGTGCCAGTGAGTTTGTTCAAGAATCTTCAATGCGTGAACATACTTTACTCTTCGTCTTCTTGATTTGGGTCTTATAAAGAGAGTGCGGTCCAAAGTACCTCCTAGGAGACAGGGTTATCACAGTTCTTCAGGGTCTACCAGCCAGACCAGGTTTACATTAACTGACGTGTTGGCTTTCATCACGGTTTGCGTAGAGTGGAATCATACACCTGTGGTTTTGTATGGATTGCACGTATATGGTTTTCCTCATATTAAGGAGTGAGTTCATCCAATTCTTTGAGAGTCTCTCTCAACAACTGTGAAGTCTGCATCTTGTGCACTAATTCCAAGATCGTCAGCATAGATAAAACTACAGGTTTCTGCACACCTAGGTTTGTCGTTGGTATATATTTGAACAGGAGGGGTGCAAGCCCCTCTCCTTTTTGTAGACCATTCTGAGGCGTGTATTGTGTCTGTATAAAAACAAAAAAAAAACATCGACCGAACGACCCTCCCGATTTTCAGGCCAAAATGCAAACAATATTTTTTTTTAGGCCTTAAGTACAAGAGCTTTTAGTTAGTTTACAATGTAATCCTGGGATTTGCACCAAAACCAATTTTCTTCAGAACTCATACAAAATACAAACCATCCGTATTACGGTCCTCTTTCCAAATGACCTGTATCTACTTCTGTTTCACCTCTTTCGTATATGGTCATCGCCATTCCCAAGCTTCCATTCCGAACTCTTGAAACAAACTTCCTGTCCACATTAACAATTGTCAGCTGTTGGTCAAAAGAAAATTAAGAAGCAAGTCTAAAGCCCCATCTTTTCAATTTGCTTTGATGATTAATAATTACCTGTTTCAAGGTTATATTTGTATTTTAAGTATTTTCTTGTTATATGTACTGTATGGTTTTGTTTGTATAAGCGCTTTTGGAGACCAATCGGTGTAAGGCACTTTATAAGCCTGTTTTTATTTTAATCATTATTGTAGCCATTTGGAGCATCTTGAATGGTTATGAATTTGATTACAAATTAATTGAAAGTGATTCATAATGTTCTCGAGAAATATACAGATGGCTAAATCATTAGTATACCAAGTTACCATACTATGGTCAAATGTAGATAAATGTCAGATGCTTTATTGTATTGGTGGCCATATTGAATCTCTATATTTTATTTGGTCACACTGGGTGTTTTCACTGGACAGGCAAAAAAATTACAACTTTTGAATAATTAACAAATGAGTTTTTTAGTGTTTTGGTGGCCATTTCAAATTTTAGTGTTTCTTTGAAAATGCTCAAGGTTTTTTGTCTAGCACCCATCGGATTCAGATTCAGCAGGAAAAACTGGTACCATTAAAATACATTGTATATGTAATATAACAAGGTCCCATGGTATGTAGCCTGAACTACATCACCTGTTCTGATTTTGCAGAATAAGGTACAGATATAGGATGTTCTCATACTCATCTCCCAGATCGTCAATGAAGATTGAGAACAGCAGTGGTCCCAAAATAGAGCCCTGGGGAACAGAAACAATGATGGATAGAGTTGATGAAGACTGCCCAGATAAAACCACTTTGATAGAACAGTTGAAAAGGTAGTTTGCAATTCAGGTCAGTAGACTCCCTTGCTTTCAGTTTGGAGCAGAGACCATTATGCTGTACCTTGTCAAAGGCACCCTTGCTTTCAGTTTGGAGCAGAGACCATTATGCTGAACCTTGTCAAAGGCACCCTTGCTTTCAGTTTGGAGCAGAGACCATTATGCTGTACCTTGTCAAAGGCACCCTTGCTTTCAGTTTGGAGCAGAGACCATTATGCTGAACCTTGTCAAAGGCACCCTTGCTTTCAGTTTGGAGCAGAGACCATTATGCCGTACCTTGTCAAAGGGCAAAAGACCTAGACTGAATCCTCCGTTGTTCACCATATACGCACGGCCCCTGCGAGGGTGCTATGTGACGACTGAAAAAAAATATGTTAATAGGGAGGCTCTGTGGATCATGAATAATTTCACCACTTACTGCGTAGCGCTGTCGCGTCCATGTCTTAAAAGGCATTGCGCGCATTAATTAGTGGGAACACCGCACTGTTATTTCTACTAGCGGGAAGAAAGTTTTTGTTTTGTGAAGCTTTTGTATGGTTTTTTGTCTGGTTTTATAATTATTGAGACATAACTGACTTCTCCATAGGCTTAATGCTCACTCTTGTTTCTCGGTATCTTTTTTCACGTTGCTCACAATCCTTCTGCTTATCACACCTTTTATACTCGTTTCTTACCATTTATTTATTTGTTGTGTGTTCGTGTGTGTATTATTTTCTATTAGTTTTTAGTATTAAGTATTTATCCTTTGGTATTTATTCCCATTTTATTTATTTATCAGTTATTTATTTATTCAGTTTTATTAGTTTAATTTATGCAGTTATTTATGCAGGTATCATTTATGCCGACATTTATTTGGGTTATTTAGTTCGTTAGTTTTCTCCTATAATTCTGCTATATTCCTAGAGTTGCCTCGTTAATATCTTTCCTGTCCTCGTACCATACTAGTTTGCTGTCATTTTTGCCTTTGATTTGATTATAGGGAGTAAATGAAATAAGGGGCAAAATATATAACGACACAGCTCTAGAAATGTTGGTAAAAAATCCGTCCCCTCCCCCCCCCCCACCAGTTCTGGCAAACACACCAAACAACACTCTGGAGGCCCTAAAATACGGCTGTTTTTTTAGTGGTATGGCTAGGTATTAGAATTTCACTTTCCATCCTAGAAGAAAAAAGATCGGGGTGGGAAGGGAATGGGAAAATGTTATTCTCATGTGAATGTCGAACAGCGAAAGGTAGGTTTTAACAGCCCTGGGGTAAAGGTATACAGTGCTGTCGATTGGGCTTTGTCTTAGTTTCACTTTCCAGTACTATAGTAGATTCAAAATCACCCATCGTGTCATCGGAACAGTTATGGACAGTGTCGACTAGTTGGGAGAGGAGGTAGGAAAAGAATACATGTGGCCCGATTACCTTTTTCAGAATGAACTAAGATATCTGGCCTTTTATGTTGACAAGCCAAAGTCTTTGACACCAACGACTTTTGTGTTCCCTTCGTATGCCAAAACGCCAGGCCGCTCAAAAGTCAGTACATCCAACTCACCTGTTGCATTGAATACCACTGAGCAAATACAGTTGCGTAGCCAGAGGGGGCGGATGGCAGCTGCTGGCCCCCCCCTGTGGGGAATCTTTCCCCCCCCCTGAAAAATTGTGATGTCATAGGCCATACACTAACTACCATTTTTAATATATCTTTGCCCCCCTGAAAATCTTTGCCCCCCCTTTGCCCCCCCCTGAACAAAGCTGGCTACGCCACTGAGCAAATATGAAATCCCGGGATTAGTCAGAATGTTTTTGAGAGCTATAATGTGCTTGCTTACCTGACTTATGTTATTATGATTTCATTAATTAATTTTTCTCTGCTAATCGATTACATGTTTCAATAGGTTTAGCGTGGAATTTTTTAATTTCATCCACTGCAAATGCCCCTCATTTAATGCCCATACCTTCGGAGGGAAAGGAAAGTACTGGAGGTACACATGGGTTATCACACATACTACTATAGCTATGATGATGAGTCATTTTTCACCAGTAAAATTGGTCTTTCTGCCACTTCTACAAGTTGCATTCAAGAATAAATGAGTCGATTACACCAAGAAAAAAAGAGAGAGAAAGAAAGTTAGTCTCATTTTCCCATTCGCATAGGTGTAAACGTTCATGTTTTACCGCATTTCCTCTTTTTTGCTAGGTTTTTAAGAGATTTTAACATTTTTTAACTGATGAAGAAAAAAAAACGAATTCCTTCTGGGGGAGTAATAATCGAATTTGCACATGTATAAGATTAGGTACACATACGATACATTTCGCTATACTTAAGGTCCAACAGTTCGTTTTAGGCAAGTCGGGGGAAATAGGCTGTAAGTCACAAATGCCCCTTTAAAGGTCCATGACATGGACCGATACCTTATACCCTCGTCCCCTGGACCTCATGTGAAGATTTTTATCCGAAGTAGTCAACATTTTGGGGTCAGAAAAAACTATTTTCCTCATTTACCATGCCTACATTTTAGGGCAAATTTTAGTTTGGCTGTTAAAAGCATTGTGAACTGCTTCTTTCAAAAAAACAAAACAACCAACAAACAACAAAAACAGCAAACAAATCATGGTCAGGATGAACTATATTTTTGTAAAAACTTTATCAAGTTATGTAGCCTAGTTCATGTGGCCTAAAACAAGTTTCAGCAAGACCAAAATACCAGCTATCTACGTATCTTTTATACAGCTATAGCTATAGGCCTAGACAT
Source organism: Ophioderma brevispina (assembly GCA_023653785.1). Taxonomy (NCBI): domain Eukaryota; kingdom Metazoa; phylum Echinodermata; class Ophiuroidea; order Amphilepidida; family Ophiodermatidae; genus Ophioderma; species Ophioderma brevispina. The sequence goes on from JAMKCH010001172.1 coordinate 75,708, forward strand.
GATACTAGAACACTAGGCGAAAGGTCTATATTTTTTTAATTAGGGGCCTATTCGCTTTGGACCTATAAACCAGACCTGAAATATTGCATTAATACTATGTAGGCAGTGCAATAGTGCTGTATATCCTAGGCTTGGTTGTATACTGTTGGTTTTGCGAATGATGCCTAGGCTTAGACTTTAAGAGTATGGTGTTCCTAAAGGCTATGGGTTAGATTACTGTAACAGACTCGATTGCCAAAACTACGTTCTACCCTTAGCTAGGTCTAGGGCCTATACTTAGCTATACCACCATTCCCTTGCCTAGCACGATTCGTCATGCATGCATCTGGCCTAATCATTGTGTCTTTTATATAGGCCTCTTGCATTATAAACATTGTGGCCTATGCTACACCAGTAAAAAAATGAAAACAAAAACAAAGTGAAAAAATGAAAAGGACCAAACAAAATTCACCACCACTGTGAAGAGGCAAGATGAATCGTGCTAACCCTTGCCTTGCTACGGCATCTAGTCTCAGAATAGAGCGGAGCCTACCATGCCTAGTGCTAAACAGGTAAAACTAAGTAACTAAACTAAAAGCCAGTGCTAGCCTAGGCTAAGCCTATACTCATGAACATGATACTACATTAATAGAAAAATAGCAGGAGCGTGAAGTGCTTGAAAATAAATTGCCAGCATTTTACAGGCCCTACATACAACACATGATAAAGGAGAACACGATTTAATATATGGTAAGCACCCGGTAAGCACATCCCAGACCTAACAGTTGTACAATCTGTTTGAATCAAAAAAAGGTTAAAGTTCGCTAGTAACATGCCTAAAGAGTTATCCTACCTGGAAAAGGTTTGTGATCATTTATGCATTCCTCCCATGCTCCTTGCTTCAAGTTCATATCAGGAATTGGCATTGAGTTTTGTGCTGGGTGCTCCGTCGCCTAGGAAGCAGGCTAGGCGCCAGGGCCAAACTAGGCCAAGAACCCTTTTACTCTTCAAGTGAACAGAGATTAGATTGTGATGACTGATGTTTGTTTCTTCTCCCCATGACCATGATGACCATTGGTCGATGTTGACCATGAACCTGATGAATCGCATGCAATGCCATTGCATGATGATGATTCAAACACAAACCTGACCAATAACACATCAAGGCGCGGTGTAGGCCTATCCATGTAAATTACTTCCATGACATGTACATCAAAATTATCCTGGTTTGTTTACTTTTTGGCACTGCCAGGTTCATCCCTGTAAGTCTGTTGCAGAAGTTTTTGCCCCATTCGACATCTACATCGTGTCATGCCGGCCCATGCTATACACGCGTCACATGTCATTATTGTTCATGAGGAGGAGAAGTCCTTACTGCACATGATTTTTTCTCAGTCCCTGTGAGCCGCCTGTAAAGAATTGTTGGTAATAAAAGGGCGCCGCGACGGAGGACTAGGGACTCGGTCTAAATAAGACCCCCTTCACAGCCTTTCTACAAAGCATTGGACCATTGCTGAGAGAGGATGATAAGATGTCAGTTGTGTTATGATGAGGTCTAAATCCAAAACTGCTGTCGAGATAAGATGGCCGCTTAACAGGTACTTCTGAAATTCACTATGTACCACAGCCTCCATAACTTTGCCCATAGTTACTAAGCAGGGAGATGGAGCAGACAGGGATGGGTTGGATATGGTGTGGACAGTACCGGATTAGACACGTAGCTACCACACAGGTTTCCCATTGTGGATTGTGGATAAAATGAGGCCGCTATACACTTGGTCGCTGTTTAGCATTATAATTTTTTAGGAAATTATTACGAAATTTGAATCAGGAATTGTCAAAACCTCCATATTCCTGCATGTTTAATAAAAAAATATGTCAAAAATATATAAAAAAAACAAACAGAGTGGCCATACACGCTGAGAGCCAGTGTAAACCTCGTAGCTACTTCACAAGGGTGCAGACAGCTGCTGTGTGTTTCACTCTCTGTCTATGTGGAAAAAAAAACATGGAATCCTGTCTGGCTAGTGTATGTCTAGTGGGCAGGTAATCTGTGTCTACTCGGTGGTACCTGGGTGGCTACTACGATGAAGAAATTGGCCTTGTAGCCATTGCCTGGTGTTGTGTTGGACATTGCAGACTCGTGTCAATGATGCTATTGGTCTTGTTAATGTTTTGTATCCTTTGCCATGTTCCTTGAGGCTGATGGCAATGCTTGGGTGCTTTCTTCTGTATTGTGATGTTGGATATTGCCCTAGAGCTAGCCATCACAGACCCAGCCTATGAGGACATGGCCAGCAAGTTCTTTGAGCATTTTGTTGCATCCTTGATGCTATGAATGCCATGGCAGGTGGTGGAGGTAAGTAATAATAATAATAATGTAGATTTATTACGCGCACATATCCATCCCCGGATTGCTCACGGCGCGATTGCCAATAGTTATTACCGCTGCCATCAGGAAATCGTCACAATCATTTTGCTTCATCTAGGTGGCTGCTGGCTAGGCGCACAACTCTATCAGCACTTAGTTTGTAATATCACCCATAACAGCTACCCAATTATCGCTTGGGTCAACGAAGCAATCGAGACTGAGTTTCTTGCCCAAGGACACAAAACGTTGACCACAATGGGGCTCGAACTCACGATTTTAATGGTTCAATGATCATGAGCCCTGCACTTTTCCAATAGACCACACGTGCTCTCTTAGCTGAAAAAGTAAAAATTTGAAAACCCGGAAAAAGTATATTCATCCACATTTAGTGAAGCTTTAATACTGTGAGAATTTTGTAACACCAGAAGAGAACCCAATCTGACCCAAACAATTTCTAAGCCTGTTTAATATTTTTAGTATTTTACTGAAAATGGGTGTAAATCATTTTGACTCAGCCTGTATTTAAAGTTTTACATCACAAGGGCATTAGGGCACATGCTGCCGACCTAGGTGAAGCGAAATGATTGTGACGATTTCCCGATGGCAGCGTAATAATAATTGGCAACAGCGCTTTGCCTACTTGTGTAAAAGGCGCTTCATAAATCTCATTATTATAAACCATACTGGACCTAAATTTCGCTGAAAATAACGGTTGTAACCGTGCATTGTGGACGTGAAGATTTGTACAAACAATTTCTAAGCCTGTTTAATATTTTTAGTATTTTACTGAAAATGGGTGTAAATCATTTTGACTCAGCCTGTATTTAAAGTTTTACATCACAAGGGCATGATGAAATGGTAAGCTATATGGCCCTTTCTACCCTATAATGTGATGCAATCTAGAAAAACCTGCTGGATTTCACATTTGGTCAGTTTCAAGATGGCCTGCCTGTCAGTTTAGAGTTCTTTGTATGAGTTACCGGGGCTGCCAGTGGGCAGCAATGGAATGTGCACATTGCAATGGTGGTTAAAGAGGCATTTCATGATCCACAACCTCGTCCCCCGACTTACCTAAAAAAGTTGAGATTTTTTATGTCATCTGAACCGTTAAACTTAGTAATCCATGTGTACCTAATCTTACGTGTATATTTGGTCGTATCTGTAAGAAATTAGCAATGTTGTATTTTCTGTCCGTAAACGGACAGAAATTAAAGCACAGTAGCCTATGAGACCGTGGGAAACAAACAATTACTCATAACACGAAACCGCAAGATCGGGAACAACTCACATTTTATGATTAAGCTTTTCTCAAGGATATCGGACAATGAATAAAACAGAAGGTGCTGGAATCACAAAATGCACCTTTAAATTCATATAATTTGGAATGTGCACATTCATTTGCCTGCAAAAATATGTCAATCGAATGTGCCAATGGAATCCCGGTGGGGCCACTTGTATTCAAAGGTTGATATGATGCGTGAACATGGACTTAGAAAATGCACTCTAAATAAGTATTTCCACTGACTAAAAACATACCCTAAACAAGTCTGTTTTTGCTACACTAAAGAAGTATTTTTGTCAGTTTTTGCTACCCTAAACAATATGCAATGCATTGTGTCGTTAATATACCCTTTATTATATTGCTTTGCTTTACAGTATTTTTGATCTTTTTGATCTCTGCTTAAATTGAGTAGTATATATATATATATATACCATGCATAAACACGTACATCACAATTTCAGGGTTAAGAAAAAAACATACCCTTTTTCCCACAATGAAGCAAGACCCTTTTTACGTTTTCCTGTTCACGCATCATATCCACCTTTGAATACAAGTGCCCCCCCCTCCCGGGATGGAATATATGTCAATGGAATGTGCACATTACAATGGTGGTTAAATTCATATAATTTGGAATGTGCACATTCATTTGCCTGTACCAGGTGTCTCAAACACAAGACATGAAGCAAATAGGTAGGCAGTTGACATCCGACAGGTATTCCAGATCACATCACAAATATGTACTTAGTGAGGTGGGAATTTTATTTTTGTTTCAGTGACAAAGGAAACAGTTTTTGCCTTTGTACTTTTTTGGTGTTAATATCTGGATGGCACATATGCTTTGGTGCATAGGATGCCCAACTCGTGATGGGAAGGTTGTGGTTTGAGCCCCACTGCAGCCAATGTGTTTTATCCCACTTGCCTCATTGACTCAAGTGATATTTGGTTAGAAAGTGTTAACATATGTTACTTATTGGTTTAATTTGTGATATAACCCTCTTTGCAACCAATCACTCTAGTTCTTAAGGCCTATAAATCGGCAGGTTATGTTCATGAGGATCAGTTATGAGCAATTGCAGCATTGCTAGCTACATGAAAGGAAATCCATTTTTTTTTAATGTTTGTTACAGGCCTGTGGGATGAAGAAGATGGCTTCTACTATGATGTGCTGCGTGTTGACCACTGCACAGTTCCGCTGCGTATTCGCTCCATGGTGGGATTGGTTCCACTGTTTGCATCACTCACCCTGGAGGAAGAATGGATTGAAAAGTTACCAGGCTTCAAGAAGAGACTTGAATGGTTTATGAAACACAGACCTGAGCTTTCACAACATGTAAGAGTCTGAGAGTTGGCATTCTGTTTTTCTCTTTAAGCTGAATTTTTGTTTCTCTTCTTTTTTTTGATGCGATATTTAAAAGAATTGTGGATATTTTTTACTTTCTTTTGGGCTATGCAAACTGGTTATTAGGTGCCGATTTTTTTCCCAAAAATTATCAAAGAAGTAACATGGGTAGAATAGAACCTTCAAAATGGGGATCTTGCTCAGTAGGCTTGTTTGCAGTAGCCACGCAGTACCTGCCCACAGAAGTGCCACATTGCCAACTGCAAAAGTGGAGTATCCATCCACTAAGGCACACATGCAGTACCTCAAATACTTGGGCAAGTGAGCTTTGAGCTTAATGGGATTATTTTAGTAATTTAATCTCTTATTTCAGTTAATTCAATCTTTTATTTCAGTCACACATGTTTTCACACAAAAGGTAACATAGTGTTTTTGTGGGCCGCCAGCTATAACTGGGAGGACCACTTTGTAATCCGTTGTGCGTGTGTATGTACGTACGTATGTATGTGTGTGAGTGAAAGTTTTTTGACCTCCATTGAAAAGTTAAAGTTCAATTGGAACCAAGCTTGTGTCATAGGTGCACCATGGGATCCCTCTTATGTTGATTCGGTTAAAGGTCATATGCCAAGTTCAATGGTCATATGCCAAGGTCAAAGGTCATGTGAGGTCAAGTTGAAAAATAGTCTAAAATGTAAAATTGACCTCCATTGAGAAGTTGAAGTTCTAGCTTGAGTCATAGGTGCAACTTGGGATTCCTCATTTGTTTATTAGGTCAAAGGTCATGTGCTAAGGTCAAAAGTCATGTGAAGTCACATGTGGTCCAGTGGATATGACTGCCGACTCATGATCCAAAGGTTGTGGGTTCGAGCCCCGCTGTGGCCAATGTGTTGTGCACTTGGGCAAGGCACTTTACCTCACTTGCTTCGTCGACCCAAGCGATATTCGGGTAGCTGTTATGGGGAATATTACAATCTAAGTGCTGATAGGATTGTGCGCTTGGCCAGCTGCCGGCCTAGATGAAGCAAAATGATTGTGACGATTTCCTGACGGCAGCGTAATAATAATAGGCAACAGCGCTGTGATCTTGATGAAATGGCGCTTTATAAAAGCCAATATATTATTATTATTATTATTATAAGTTAATTTGTAAGATAGGCTGGGCGGCCCACAGCTTATATTCTTTGAATATAGCGAGCGCGAAAGCCGAGAACCGCAAAATTCTAGTTGGTGATGCTCCACTGATATCACTGTCACTAAACTTGAAAATGATCCGAACAGATTAAACAACACTGGTGTTTTTGCTGGCCCATATGGGCATGCAGTGCTGTCTACTTAGCAGCTGATGTGGGAGTACATGTGAAGTTACGTTCTGCATAAGCTGTAGAGGTACTTTACTATACTAGTGGCCACCATGTGTACCCATCATTCTCCTAACAGGCAGCTCTATACTTTGCATCAAATAGGCAAGCCTCTCACGAATTGATGTAGAATAGTGTGAACGTAACTGCAAGCAACACTAACGCAGCAGACGCAGTACTTTGTGTATGTGTGGCGCATGCTTGACGCAAGTGGAATTACTTATATGCGTGGATAAACAAAAACCAAATATTCTTGCCTATTAAAGTGACAGGAGATTTTTTAGGATATGAATTTCTCTCAAATTTCACTGGATCAGTTGTAGACCACCTACCGAGAACGTTTGGAAGGTTTATTGGACAAACAGGTGCAAAAGAAAACCGCAAACCTTGTTTTGAACTTGCCTGCTATAGTAATCGTTCCCCATAGAAGACCATGCTTTGACTTTTTGTCGTGCACAACAGAAACTACTAAATCATCATCTTATTACATAAAGACGGCGTATTCGGCTTATTCACTTCAGGTGTGATCTAATACATTGGTAAGCATTCCAAATATGTAAAAACCTAGGTTCAAGAAAAATTGGGGCGCTTCTTTCTGGAAATCTCCTCATGTCTCTTTAAGTGATGAACAAAGTATAGTATAGAGTCAAAATATGATAGTAACTGCTAAGAAAACAAAGCTCATGTGCACCCTATGGCTTGTGTAATTCACAACTCTTAGCTGAAGAAACCTGCATTGATATTGAGTCAAAAGGTACCCTTGGAGTAGAGCTGGGTCATTCCATGCCAAATCAACAAATCAAGCACACCATCACCTTATGGATTTCTTTCTTTTTTGGTGTATTGAAAGATATTCATGAGAAACTAAAATCCTGAAAATTTGAGCTCTGTACCTCTTTTCGAGTACACCTCATAGTTGGTCAAAGACACTCTGAAAAATGATCCCGATATGCCATCTAAAATACCTGATTTCTTTGTAAGATTGTGTATAATGGTTGCAGAAGGTCAAGATGTTTTGGAGTCTCACACAAGATTAAAAGTGATGAAATTCATGTTTTGAAAAGGTGGTTTCAATTCGGCATGCTTGGAAGTACGCCGAATTTGGCTGTAGATTTGTGTGAAATTGTGTACTAATTGTCCCCGCCGAACAAGTTCGGAACGGGGACTATGAAATGAGCAGCGTCCGTCCGTCCCTCCGTCCATTTGTCCGTCTGTCCGTCTATTCGTCTGTGATAAAAATGTTAACCCACGTTGTATACGATTTATCTGGAATTCCGTAAGGGCGAC
>JAMKCH010001173.1:0-34692 GCA_023653785.1 Ophioderma brevispina
AAGCTTTTGTGTGCTTGTTGAACACATGCATGGGCTCTTTAGTATATTGAAACAGGCTCTTCAGTATATTGAAACATTTCATTATTGTACTTAATTATGAAGGGTCTCTCATTTCAATTTTTTAAATGCAGGTGCGTGGAACATTAAAGAGTTGGACCAAATTATGGTGCGTGCTGAAACCAGGTCTTCTCATCATCTATAAAAGTCCAAAGGTAAGACTTGGCGTACATATTGCTACTCTGATATTTGCATGATAAGTTAATTACATAGAGGGAACTAGAGCCTTTGTTTAATTGAAATTGTGCTATGCCATCAGTGAGTAAGATGCAATGTTTGTTCTGTGGCGTGTTACACATTGAGGGGAGATATACGGGTGTTCTTTCCCCTATGACAATTTCTAACGGTACAGCATAAATGCCAAACTTGGACTGTAAATAGAAATTCTGTCGCTCTAATTGTTTTCAGCAGAGCTGAGATTTTGAAAGAAGAGGGGAAATTGATAAGAAACTTAAATGAAACCTAAAATTCAAAACTAAAAATTCAAAATTATGTGCCAAATTTTAGTAGATGGCAGTGTAGGGATTTACTTGCAATGTATTAGTGATGAATGCGTTGCTTTAGCTGGGTCTGTGTAAGCTGTAAATGGCCAAACCAAGAGAGTTTATATTGACTTTACATTAAATGATGAAATATGCAGTACATAGACTGAAAGCTGTTTAAATATAATCCATGCCACTGTGACAACAACTAAAAAACTTCTAAAAATTTATAGTTTAACGCATTGGTATTGACATAGCTGAAATGTGGCACATTGAAATAAGTATTGATGTAGTCAACATATTAAAGGAGTAACTTTTAGATTTGGGTATTACTAAATTGTTTCCATATCTAACAGCCACAAATTTGTAGCTGACCCCTCTTGTTTCACTGAAATGTTTTTTTAAATATTTGACTCCCATAGAAGCTAAATTTAACCTTTGACCTGTAAGTTTTTGGATGATAACTCCATAAATGTAAGTATGAGATAGCACAAACTATACATTTTTAATCCTTGTGACCATATTAACAATTTAGTATGCATTTCAACAAAATTAGACCACTTTAATTTTGACACCTGTATAATCTTTTTGTGACCCCTTATCTCACTTAGCTACCCCTTCAGAATGGCCATCATACATTTCCATGTATGTCATAGTGTTAGGAACCCCTGGTATGAATTTTGGATCCAGAATTGTAACCACAAAGTTGTGATATCTTTATGTGAAGGACATCAATTTGAACTTAGCTATTTCATACATAGTGATAAAAAAACCTGATTTGTTAGAAAATTGAGGGTGGTATCTTCAGGAGATCTGTGAGTTGGCCTTTAATATTCCAAAACTCTATTGATTTGCAATAGTGTGAAATCTTATTTTACCCTTAAAGTGTACTTAAAGTGCCTGGAGAAGATTGACTAGGAGGACATGCACTTTTCTTATCAATTTACGATGCCGACACAAAATTATGACAAACAAGAAGCCCGCACTACTCTGAACAAACTAATATTAACTCTTCAGTGGCTGAGGACCATGTTGACATGAATACAGAATGAGTGTGATTTAGCGTGGCACAATGTCCTGTAAAACCCCTTCCATTTTGCAAGGATTTGTATTTTTTGTGAATTTCTCCAGAGGCTTCAGTAAGTGAAAAGGTAGTCCTGCAAATCAGTTTCTTGTTAGGATAGTATAAGTAAATTTGCACAAATTTGTACCACAGAAATTGGTTCTTGGCAAGTGCCAATTTGTTTCCCTAGAAGCACACAACCATTTAACACACCTTCGAAAACTACCTGTTTCAAACTTGTCGTTTTCAGTGGCAGAATCACAAAGAGGCCCCTGAGTTTTCTCACTGCATGCTGAAGGCAGAAATCTGGTGTTTGTTAGCTGGCTGAAGAGAGGTTCAGTGGTACAACAAGTTGGTTAATTTTGATGTTTTTTTATACATGCTGCTTTACCTTACAACCGTTGTCAGTGAGATTTTGAATTATTGATTATTTTATATTGAATTGGAGTTGCCATTTTTTCCTAAACTAGCTGTTTATTAAGCTGCTTTTATGAAAAAAAGAATGGAGGAATATTATTAGTCAATATGCCAGTTTAATATTGTGTTTCAAATTTATTTGAAATGCTATTTTTTTTTAAATTTGAAATTGAATGGGAAAACCTATATTACAAGAATTGAAAAATAGGGAAAATAGTCAACATTATTCAATGGCGGATCCAGGATTTGAAAAATTTCGAAAATTACGGGTGGACTGAAAGGCTGTAACTGTCCAAAATAGCTCAAAATGGGCTGATTGCAAGGATTTGCAAATTACGGGAGGCGCGCCCGCCACCTCCGCCCCTCCTGGATCCGCGCCTGCATATTGAAAGAAATTGTCTCAATATAGTCTGCATATCCATCAGTTTTTAGCTTGCAAATCCTTCGTGTGAATAATACTCCTACTTTGCTAATTTTAGCTTGAATAGTTCCCATATGCAAATGCAAGTCTTTTTAAATGCTTCCTATAGAATTTGCAAATGCTGCCTCATTTATATTTAGATTTTAAAACCGGTATTATTAGGTATTTGGCACCCCTTTTGTATGCAATTTGTAATGGGGGAAAACAATGGCCTATAATATAATTAGAGGTTTGATATTTTTAGTGAATACTCCAAAACCAAAATTTCAGAAAATGTTGAAGACTGTGTTTTCTTTAAATATTTGCCACTTTCCAAAAGAAAAATAATATAATGGTGCCCTTAATTAAAATTTTTCTGTAGGTTTACAGTCGCCTATAAAATCATATTATAGTGAGCTTTTATCATGATAGCGTTATAAAGTGGACCAATATAGAGTGTTTGGCCTAGAAATGAAAAGGGCACTTTAAAAATACTTAACATTTGTTCAAGGATAAAATTGTCAATATTATGTTTTTTGTTGTTGCTAACTTGGATTGCTCACTTGTGAGAACATCAGCATAAAATACCTGCTCATTTGTGAGCAACATCAGAATAAAATACCTGCTTTGTAAAACACCAGTGGTAACAAACATTGCCGAGAATGTCTGGTATATTTAGTATTTTGTCTATATTCATGCGGATAGTGATGAGTAATTACCATTCATGATTGGCACTCAACTTTGGTTTATAGGTAAGGACTTTAATTGGGTGGGGACTGAATATTTATTTGTATACAACAGGGCTTGGGAATTGGATAATTAGTTTTGCTTTAGTATTTTTATGATTTGCTTTAGGCGAAGTGCGATATTATTCCAAGACTGGTAGTGCTTCCCACAACCCAGTTCCACCATTTCGATTCCACTAATTTGAAAGATGGCCACTATGATTGTACAATAAAAACAGCTACCAGTCCACTACTTAGGTGGCCGTTTCCATACTTTAACTATACCTGTCAAGTGTTATGGTACTTGAGTGCACGACGCCCCGTTGAGATCAAATATGTGCATCTTTATTTAGTCAATTCTGATTTACAATAAACATCACTGTTGTTTAACAAGTCCTTGCTTGCGAGCGGGTCTGCCTGGCGTGTCATCTGTAAATGACACTAAAGACAGATGATGTGGAATCTGGTTTTATAGAACATTACGTTTTTAATAACTTTAATTAATTTCACCCATATAGCACGTTTTAATGGTTACAAGCTGAACGCGACCAACACGTTTTGATCGAAAACCTCAACCTCGGAGCAAGTAAAGATCGTTGGCATAACTGAAGGCATACTCATTAGTTGTGATTTTCTCTGGTTTGTGCTATCCCAATTTTACTCACTCATAACAGAAATCCTTCATTTACGGAGACTTTGAGCTACTGTGGAATCAAACTAGAAAGGAGTTATTTTATTTGGCCCATACATTTTGCCCCACAGCTACAATTTGCTTACATTTATGCATTGCATTTACTCTTTAAATTTCTTTCGGTTTACATTAATTGTCATGATTGTTTAACGTTGATTGTTACAACTTTGCTTTATTTATCATAATTGTACTTACATATTTTCTTCTGACAAAACGGTTAGTCTGTGTTAGGAATTTAAACGATACCATACAAACTTTCTTTGGCCTGATGACCCGGTTGCTGATCAATGGGTGCGGTTGAATGCACGAATCACCAGCATACGATCAACCGGCATATTCCACCGATAAGCCCGCGGTTAACACAAGCAAGTTGCGCGTATTTTCCGGGGACGGTCTTACTCATGGTTTGCCTATTGTCGAGGGGTTAAAATATCACAAGTAGAACACGTTCAATCTCGGGTCCATTCATGTAGTAATAGTTAAGTTTACTTTATAAAAAAACTGAGTATTTTCCATTGAGTTCTTACCGATTTAATACTTAATATACTTTAGGTATAAATTTTATTCTATATTAACGATAATCGTAGTTAAATTTAAGCCTATATATTTTTAACACCAAAATCAGTAGTTGTCAAAGTTTTGTTTTCTGTTTCTTACGCACGAGGCAGAACCCGGCTCGCGTCTATATGTAAATGACACTAAAGACGGATGATGCTTGAACTGGTTTTATTGAAACATTACGTGGGAAAAAACTTAATGAATTGCACAATATAGCACGTTTTTAATAGTTATAAGGTTAACGGCCCAACGCGTCATTTTGATCGGAAAACCTCAACCTCGAAGCAAGTAAAGATCGTTGGCATAACTTGAAGGCCTACTTCATTAGTTTGTCATTTTTCACTGGTTGTTTCTATCACACTTACTCACTCATAACAGAAACCTTAATTTAACATGTTTTTTATGCCACGGATTTCGTTATTTTTAATGCAAAACTGGTGAGACTTTGAGTACTATGAATCAAAAGTAGAAAGAGTGATTTTATTTGGCCCAATACATTGGCGTTACAATTTGCTTACATTTTATGCATTGCATTTACTCTTTAAATCCCTTTCGGGGGTTAATTGATTCATGCATGTAAGGGCGTACCACAATGCCAATGTTTGCGCCGTATTTTTCGGGGAGGTTTACTCACGGTTTGCCTATTGTCACGGTAAAAATAAATCACAAGTAGAACCAGTAGTAATAGTTAAGTTTCCCCTTTATAAAGTGAGTAATTGTCCATGAGTTCTTAATCGATTTGTATATTTAATATAGGCCCTAATCTATTTATAAACTTTATTTTATATTTAAAAGATTATTAAAGATAATTCGTAATTAAATTCTAAGATAATATTTTAACAACCAAAAATGATTAGCTTGTTAAAAGTTTTGTTTTTCTGTTTCTTTCCACAGTGGCACCTCCGCACCTTCGTGAATTGTGTATTATCAGATGCTCATATTGACAAGCATATCATAATATTATTACTGTACATGTAAGGGTACAAATATATCCTTTCAGTATAATACAAAATGAAAATTATAATTTGCGATATGGTAGTTATAGACTTTTTCTAATTTAGTTCCTTCACTGGCTTTTCTCTCGTTGTGTTTCTCTTCATTCACGGGTTGAATCCCTAGCTTGATCTAATCTTCAATCATTTTTCACTTCGATTTTTCTAATTTAAATTTGATGTCGAATCATGTTTTACCTAGGACCATAACTCCATGGTTTTACAATCTAGTTTTCTCAAAGTATTGATTCTAAATCATAACAAGACGACTGAGTGAGTCTTTTCCATTACACAAGCGGTTTAGATTTCAATTTATTGGCCAAACTTGAGTTGTCTGGTCACACGCCGGAGGCCGTTAAGTAATATCGATTGCGGGGTATTGTGGTAAAGGCTCGAGTTGTCTGCTCTGATCCCACGACCCCCCCACCACGACAACAAAGGAAGTTAATTGGCCCTTCGTACATCGATAAGTCGCGATTCCACTACGTTAGTGGAACTCAACATCAGTAGTAATGCAAAACATGAACTGGCGAACGCTAGCATTTCCAATACATGATAGTGGAATTAGCTTGTGGGAAGCTGTATACTAGTGGTGGAATAATACCGCGCTTACGACCTTAGTATTTTTCATTGTTCCAATTTAAAAAAATTTCGATCAATTCAGAAACTATGTCCACAAAATGTTCCTAATATTGTGTAGTAAAATAATTAGGTTAAATTAAGTCTAGTTGGTTGTTAGAAAAAATATGTTGGAACAGAGAACAGCTACAGACGGCAGACAAAATTTCCCCCTAAAATGGACTGTACACCTAGTATTATAATAAGACAAATAGCCTCCTAGAAAGGCCTTAGTTATGTGTCGAAGTTAGTGGTAATGCTAGCCCTTCTTCATTTTCAGCCCAAAGGTCTTCATTTCAATAGTTAAGTTTATGGCTCGCGTAGTAGTAAGTCAAGAAGCATGGTAACATTAAATAAGGTCATGAAACCAGTTTGAAGTTTACAGTGCAATGTACACCAGCTCTGATGCTGTAAGGAGATTTTCAAGTAATGCTGGTGTTTGTAGATCTTGAAGGTTGGGAATTTTCTAGTTGAGATAAAGATTTGTGAATTGTTCCACCCCCAAATTCTAAGAAACTTTCAGCTTCAAACAGGTGGATAAAACTCGAGTTCACATATATAGGATTAGTGTTATTAATGAGTTTGTTGTGTTGGGTGTTCTTCTGAAAGGTTGTTGTGGAAGTTAACAATAATGTTCAACTCAAATTCTTTATGATCATCATGATCATTTTGATAAGAAACATTTGTTTTACCTAATTGTTTCTCTTTTCTAATCTATTTACTCCTGCAAGAAAAAACCTTAACTAGATTCAACATTTTTATTTGTTGGCTCTAAAATTTATAGCGGTGGTGACTCAATGAACGACCTCATCCCTCCATTTTAAATGTAAGGCCCGGGAAGTATTTCCTTCTGATGTTATGAACTTAAACAGTTTCCAAATGTGGGTTGTCCACTGTCTAGCTCACCCACACACAAAGCCCTATGGCCAAATTGGTACATAATTGTGTTTCTACTATCAAACACAGGCTGGACCAGTGGATAACTGAAAATGTGTATAATGCAGTGTTTGTTTTATTGATCCCACATGAGGAGGTGGAAACGTCATTTAAAAAATCAACATGATCGGGGCACCTACCTTTAAAGAGTGTAAAGGCCCTTCCAGATAAATCATGTTAACTTACAAGCTTAAATTTGGAGGATTGAGTAAAGAATTCAGGGACACATGGCATCTGATACACTTCCCTATATTGACGATTCATGGAAAATACAAACCAGCAAATCTACCAACATTAGTTATTAAACAGAGATGTGGAATTATACAATTATTAGAGTGACGGGTTGATATGAAGCTCTTCTAAAAAGATCCAAGACATTGGACTAATACAATCATATCAGCCCACTATGAGCTCTCTAACAAAATTTATGACACTTTAGTCACCTGGCTCTTTGTGGTGGATGGTACTACCTGATTAATCTCAGCTACAACTTAATTCAAGCTTTTCAGTTATAGAAATGCCTTGGAAGTGTCACTTCAATCCCCACAACAAGAAATCGTCTTTGTCAGAGGATGCCATTGTCTGCAAGTTGATATTTGTTGCTAAGCAGGTAGCATATACTTCAGTAGCTTCACATGGCTAGATATAGGCACTTTGGACTTGCAGAGCATTATGGAAAACCACAAGTAGTAACAATGTGCAGGTCTGATCAATGTTGATACAAGTATTCTCTTGAGTGCTGGCGGGTTCTTAAATGTGTCCAAACACAGTGTTTCTCAAATATTATCTAGCCAGAGATGCATACAACATCTAGCGACTTCCACTGAATTCAGTAAGGTCCTTGCTGCTGTTTACACAACCACAGTAGGGTTCCTGATCTGCTGCCAATGATAGCCTCAACTACGCATAGGAACCTTGGATGGCTGATTCCAGTCTCAATCTTGGAGACGTCGCTGTTAGTTTATTTAGTCCATTGAGGAGTCAGCTCCAGGTGGAAGCCGGCGTACCAGGTTCAAAAACAGATGTTTACTTGGCTGATAGAAAGTCTTCTTTCACAAAGCGACTCTCTTAAAAACTCCTTAGAGACTGCTTCAAAGGGTGGACTTTGCTAAGGAATCTCTCTCTTGATTTAAGGCGTGTGGCATAGGTATCTTCCATTCATAGGGCCTGTTCCAATTAGATACTGACATTATGCTCTTGCTTGCTACACGGACACCTGAGGTCTGGTGGAGCAATTCCACTAGAGGTATAAGTACAACTGTGGTATACAACTGCCTTAAGTGCATGTTGCAGCTGGCTTATCTTGCTGCTATTTTAAAACACACAGTTTTTTAGTTGGGAATCATAGACTGACCCGTGCTTGTACTTGTCCGAGAAATATGCATTTGCCTTAAAAGTCACAGCCAGAGGCTTACGACATTTTCTTGTTTCTTTTGTGGTGTTTAAGATCAAATTTAGCATTTTAGGGCCTTGATTTCATTAAAATAAAAAACATCAAATGTTTCCATGGGTGTGAACTTGTTGGTAGGGCAGGAAATGTTCTTTGTAGCCTGTGGATAAGATTTGAAATGATTGTCCTCAATGGAGAACACGAACTTGAGACAATCAGACATTTAATATATTCCCGATGCAAAGCACATGTCCACACTATATGCGTGTTTTTTTTTTTGCTCGGGAGATCATTCGTTTCACCTATGTTAGCTTGAGATACCACATACCAAGTTGTTGCGTATGTTTATTCGCAACCGTGGCCCAAACAGGAGGAAGTAGTTGTATTTATTATGTGTCTTATTCTGAGCTCTGCATACAATTTGGATGAGTTTGGATTTACTCTGCCTTCTTCATTTGTTCTTTAGCTGGGACAATGGGTGGCACGGAATACTCAACAATTGCGAGTTAATAGAAAGACCATCAAGGAAGGATGGATTTTGCTTCAAGATTACCATCAGTGGACCAATCTATATGGGGAACAAGGGTAAGTAAGATGTAATGTTACATCATCATTTAACCATCTCAGGCCTTGGAATAGGATTGGCTTCTAAAATAACTCAAAGTTTTTACCACTTTTTTTGAGCCAGAGGCACAGAGTTGGTATAAATCGAGACTAAATTCAAACCAAATCGTACGGAATTTTTTTAAAGAGCACTCAAGTGTATTGTCAAATATTCTAAAATCTGGTGCTATAAAGTGAAACAATTTTGAAGTCTTGTATGAGGTGTATCTTTTTACAGATAGGTCCAGGTAAAAAGTGAATTGTAGAGTAGTACTCTCGGTTGTACACTTTTAAGAAACATTTGTATTATATTTTACTGAAAAATTATTATCAGGGAAACTAACACTTTGTATTGTTTTAGGTACCTACATTATTTTAAGAGCTTTCAAAACGGTTTATTTTTATTTAAATCAAACAGACACATGATAAAGGTTTCATTTGCAAGATGTAATTTAAAAAAAAAAAATTAGCGCTCCGTTGATTATGAAAAAAAAAACATCCCTGTAAAATAAAAAATGGACAATTTCCAGATAAATCTGGATGTTGGTTGTGGGTGCTGTAAACGCATGTTCCACCAACATTTGATCTCGAAAATCTGAAGATCGTGTGTGTGTAGCGTAATGACCCCAAACTAAATATTTTAGTATCAAGCTAAATGTAGTGTAGAGATCATGTATTATACTAAGTGAATCAAAAAAATTGTGCAAGGATTAAGATGATCTTGGACTTATGCAATACACTATATCATAGATGGGTGTTGTGTGTTTTTATAAAAACAACTCTAATATACTTCCAATGTTGAAAAATGAAAGAAATCGATTAAAAAAATAAGCCAGATATGACAATTTTGTAAACACAACCCCTTTTTTGCGCCATTTCCTATGGGATTAACCACATAAAACTGGGTCTGTTGTGAGAATTGTTCTACAATATCATATATCTGATGCCCTCTTGTCAATTGATTACTTTTCTTGATTATTTCAATTTTGTTCGGACATAAATCAATGAATTCATTTTATTACCAATGTGCCAACTTGAATAGACGGATCACAACACCAAAGTCACACTTGTTGCAGAGCAAGGAAACAAGATATCCCCATTGTTTAGGATATTTTAAAGAGTTAGTCCTTTATTGCATAGCTTGTATCTATACCTGGATTACTAGGAGTAGTATTGACACCCTTTTCAGTTACACATCAGGATTAATTGGGTGAGATTTTGTGTGAAACATTTAATTCTTTTTGAAGATCATTGAAGGAGAGTATGGCTCTTATATCAATTAAACAAGAATAGCACGCGTATCATTACTTTCATATTGCTATTATGCCCCGTATTTTTTTTTTGATTTTTATATCGTACATTAACCTTATTCTTGCTTAACTGATCACATCCCATTGGAATGGAGGAAAAGACGCGCCTGTGCTTACAAAATTAGTCGTATCTGGCTTATTTTAATCGTTTTCTTTCATTTTTTGAACATTTGGAAGTATATTAGATTTGTTTATTAAAAAACAACAAATCTATGATTCAGTGATTTTATCGAAAAGGTCAAGCTTCATTTGCACCCCTTGCACAATTTTTTTTTTATTCACGTCGTAGTTTAAAATGGTAAACTTTGTGAAGAACAATCGAAATCATATCATTTTCAAGGATTATGCAGAGATTGATTCCTTTCAGCATTTTCCAAAAGAATTTTTTTCCCAAGAAAGTATAGGAAAACACAAAATTGCTGTTCAAATAAATCCTTAAGGTTATGATTTCAGGTACTAAATGCAAGGCAAATTCTATATCCCTTATCTGTGTGAATTACTCAGAAATGTATTTTGCATGTAAAGTGACGTTAACATGTTTATGTGGGGTGGATGGAATGACAGGACCCTTTAGTACAGAGTAGTCAGGGATGTATGTCAAGTCGCATAGGCCCGCCATACCTATGGAGATAACCTGGGATATTGACACTTGATTAATTCCTTGAATTCAACACACTCTGATGATGATAGTCTGTTCACAATGCATGAATCCAGACTCCGTGAGATTACAATATGTTGAATAAATCTTTCAAAACTGATTAAAATACATTATACAAAATGCAGAAGAGGACACAATAGGTTTGATTTAGTGTGTTACAGAAATATCGCATGTGACAATTTCTTTTTTTTTTAATCCGGCGTGTTTATTTTAACCCCCTTTGATACTTAAAGTGACCATTACTGCATGTGTGTTTCAGTTGATAATTAATGTATCAGAAGAAAGTAATAATAGTTTTACGTCTATTGAAATTCATTGCAGTGCTTAGTAATCATATTCCCTAGCACTATTTATGGCCAAGATGTGGACTATATGCAAAATTTCATGGAACATATGTAATTGAACAGAAATGACAAAAGCATCCAGGACATAAGAATCCACCTGAACAGGGAAATTGAACCCGACTAGAATTTCCAGATTGGATGCATCAACCGCATATTAAAAGTCTATCGTTCTCTTTGTACCAGGGGACCAAAAGGGGAAAACTATGGGTTCCATCCTCAACCGCACACTAGCAACTATCTTAATCTTTAGGCGCCTCTGAGCTGCCGTAAAGTGTTGGATGGATGCTCTGGAGTTGGCGCTAAGGTGCTCGGGTCTCCTGATGCGATCCTAGTGCGAGAGGGGGGTACAATAGACCCGTCAGTTTCGAACCAGACTTTAACAAAAGAGGAAGAGACCCGAGGGTTTTAGCGACACAGAGAGTGAGGAATACCATTTCAAAGATGAAAGGTAGGGAAAAGCATGAAAATGGCTAGCAGTGGAAAATTGTTGACATTTCAATCAATCAAAGGCCTATAGGAAAATTGATGCTTTTAATTGATTAAAGATTATCTGCCACAAGGCCCATTTCCCAATTACTTTGGGATTTGGTAGTTTTGATACAATGTGCATTTAATGTAGTACACTCACCCTGTACAGGAAGTAGGTGGTATAAACACATAAAATTACAGGGATGTGACGGTTGCCTCCAATGGAGGATTCCCTCTTTTTGATTTTTGATTGAAAACGGTACAAAAGTAGAAGATTTGCCTTTTCGCCCTTTTTCTTCTTTTCCTCCTTTTTGGAAATTAAATATTCATACCTGATGGTTTGTTCAGTTTCTTTTAAAAAAAAGAGGGACAGAGGGAATCAGCCCCAACTTAAAGATTGCAACTGTCAATTTCTATTAAAAGGTTTGACAGTGTGAAGTATGGCAAAAAACAAGGATGGGCATCCACAGAGTACTTTGAGGGGCAGTTTTTACTCCACACTCAATGACCATTATTCAGGACATTAATTCTCCAAAGAGAGATGCTGTTACAACAAACATGATGCAGTCCTGCTCAAATTACTTCTGTGGTATTTGCTCTGCTTTGAGCGTGATGTGATTAAACATGAAGTGTTTTGCTGAACTCTGATTGGGGTTTATTGCTTATGGACAACAGTGCAAGTTTGCTGAGTTGGGCTCCGATATACAAAGTCGGCCCCTTAACGTGTTCATGATGAACGATGGCGTGGCCATCACAGAAGTACTTTGATAGCGAGTATTAAGGCATTTCAAATTATGAATCAAAGCTTCTGCGTTATCTCTGTGAACAGTTGCATACCCATCAAACAATGAACAATATGCCAAAAAATAAATGGGCACTCAGTCATGCACACAACAAGCCTAAAAATCAAACCATTTTAAAGTTGGGCCATTTCAGAACTGTTTTGGTCAAGTTAACTTAATGATCATAGTGGATGGCTTTTCAGTTAATAACAGAAAAATATGGCCTTCAACAAAAGCTGTGGTGCTAACTCTGATTGCAACAGTAGTGATCTAGGCTTGCGTGATTATATCTTGTTGTCAAATGCCAAGCCATCAAAGCAATATAATATTATTATAAATACAATATTTAGGCTTGCACTTTGAATTGTTTCTTTGGCCTCACAACAGTGCTGATCAAAACTTTGGTACTTCATAAATATTTACTGCCCCATAAATTGGTTTTGGGCCAAATCCCATATCTTTGAAGAAAATTTGGTAGCCCA
This sequence comes from Ophioderma brevispina, assembly GCA_023653785.1. Classification (NCBI taxonomy): domain Eukaryota; kingdom Metazoa; phylum Echinodermata; class Ophiuroidea; order Amphilepidida; family Ophiodermatidae; genus Ophioderma; species Ophioderma brevispina. The sequence continues at coordinate 12,977 of JAMKCH010001173.1, forward strand.
TGGGGGGGGGGCAACTGCCTGCAAACCTGTGCACAGAGTCCAATATGAAGAGCCACTTAAAATTATTATTGAATCTTTAACACTGCAGACGGATAGTAGAATCTTTTAAATTTTTGAGCTGTAGAATTACATGGTTCTATCTGACATTTGGGTCATTTGGAGATGAGGGGATGTTTTAAGTTTCATAAAAAAAACAATATAAACAAAAGAATTTTAACACAAGGTGGGGACCTTTTAATAACAGATTAATTTTGGGAACCTATAACAATTGCATATCATTTTAAAGCTTGACCAAATTGATATTTCGAAAAATATCATTATCTCACTAAAACCCAAATGGAAGTAGATCATTGTATATTCTAAGCTCCCCCAAAAATGTAATGAAATCTTGGTATTAAAGGAAGACGACCCATGTTCATTCTCTATTAATGATGAATCATATTAGTAAGAGATTACATGGGTTCTCTGAAAATTTTGTAACTACAGCTTTCACTTACAATAATTATGAGGTTTTAAGCTAAGTTAAACCTTAACATATGAACATGTCTTGCCCCATAATTGATTATTGCTATTTCAGTGTCTTGATGAAAGTGAGCCAGAAAGGACGAGACCCCAAGAGCGAGAGTGAGTCTGATGTTTCTGAGCCAGAAGAACCAGGTTCTAGTGAGGAACCCCATAACCAGCAAGTGTCAGGGCGGACAAGGAAACAACCTATTGTTATCAATGCATTAGAAGAGCTTGCATTGTAAGGTTACCCATTGCATTGTGTGTGTTGTCTCAGAAAGAGTTTTGTAGGGTTTTCACAAAGGAGGCTTTTAGGGTGTAAAATGAGTCCTATGCCATCTTGGATTTCATCAAAATTGGCTGCCTCACTCATTAAAAAAACCTAAAAGCGATCAAGTAAACAAACTGGAATTCTTGTCCTCATCTCCTTCGGCTTCCGGTTTCACCTATTGCACATGTTTAAGTGGCATTAACGGGCCTCAAAATTCTCCTCCTCTCCTATCTGCTGCAGCATCTCTAACTTCTCAAGGATTCAATTGATTTCTTTCCTTCTCAACATGCATCTCTATGTTGTTTTGGTCTAACCACATTTTCTTTCCCCCCCTATGGAGCCAAGGTCAGAATAGTTTCAATTAATACTGTTTCACCCGATGAGGCAACACACATTCCAGATATTTCTTGCCGAGAGTGGACTGCTAACTCCCAACTCTTCTTTTTGTAAGATCTGGACAACTTTTCTAAAATATGTAAAAAGAGATGCTACAGGTTTATACTAATCTTACAGGTGGGAAACCATACTGGGATTGACTTAAAAAACATAAAGGTTTTAGGCAGTTAAGTGCGACAAATTGGCAACTATAGCTATCGGAATGTTAGATTCTTGTCTACTTTCTGGAGTATTTGTAACCACCTCTGTAAAATGTGGGTTGTGGGTGACATGCCATTTTTTCCGATATCTCCTTAAATTTGAAATGAGTTGGCCTTTTGAACATAGATTGCATAAAAATATGATTTTTTTACTTAAGGGCTACATCACAAACAGAAACCTCTGGCTGATTGAGAATCAAAGGTTGATCTGGGGGTCTGATGAAACAGGTCAGACCAGGGATGGATCTATCTAAAGTTGTGTGACAAAATCCAGAAAACCACGCTCATTCTTGGATAAGCTCTCAGATTTCTACTACCATTCGGATATGATATCAGAGTAAGTACCCTCCGTGTAATGAGGATGGTGTAGGAATTGCTGTGAACCTTAGTGGATCTTCAGGCATAAGTATCTTCTGTTTAAAAACTGATTCCCAAAGTTTAAAAAACGGAATTCATTTTGTTATGGCCCAAATTTACGCATTTTCATTTATTTTCAGACCAATTTTGGGCATTTTTGCTGGATTTTCACACGTTTTGTTTTTCCCCACTTTGTTTTTATGAAGTTCATTCTTTCCTCATGCCTGCAGTTCAGAGTTAGTTATTTAATGGGCGTGATGATGTTGCATGAACACAGAAGTGAATGTCCATTGTCTTGCTGAGTATAGGTCAACCTTTTCCACAGTGAATTGCCCATATGAGACCTTTTAGGAACTCGCTGCCCTGTTTTGCGCATAAATGTTATGTAGATTGCCCACCTATGAACAAGTAGATCTATAGAGTACTAAATCCTAGACTAAGTCAAGTGCCCAAAAAACTGTTGATGCTATTGAGCTAGCTTTGAACTAGAGTTCACTATGACATCCGAGGTAATACCCAATGTGATTGCATATGGTTATTTTTCCTTTGACACCCAATGTCACACTTTATCGGCTTTATCTGAATGCACAAGTCTGCTTCCATATTAAGGTAAAAGTGTGGAGGAGCTATGCATGCTTAAAACCTGGTGTGCCACCATCTATTTTCCTTCGCCTTTGGACAGGACCCCCCCTATATGAATGTTTTCTGTGGTGGGTCCCACCCTCACTCTCAGTGAGTCTCATCTTCCCGGCATTAGCCAGTACCAATTTAGAACTCTGGGTTCAGATGGAGGCAATGTGAGATTAAGTGCCTTAATCAAGGAGACGACGTGTGTGGCTGGTCTCACAAAACCATGAAAACCCATGTGCACTGGTAATTAGAGATAACCGTATTGTATCGGACATCGGATCGGCGGCCGATTTGCTAATCGGCAAAAGATCGGAGCGGCAAAAAATATGTCGAGCTTGCCATCCTCAACCATAGATTGAATGAAAAGAAAGGACAAAGATAATGGAATTTTACCAGTTTTTAAGCTGGAAAACACGAGTACTACAAACTGATTTTAATAGGTGTATTTAGCTATCATTTCATCAATTATAATCTTAGCCTAAATGAGAACAACTTAAGGCCTAATGAGCTACTTCTTTAATACTCACGATTCACTTCAAGGCGGTCCAAATTCAGCTATACTACAAAACTGTTATGGTTCCTGTCTAAGTTTACATCGCATGACAGGCGCATGACCTCTGCTCTCCAACGGAAAATCGTCGTAAGTGAAATGAGGAAAATTACTGCTTATGTTTTATTATTTTGTATCTTTGTGCTTCAAGTTCAAAGGCCTCTAGATGAACATTAAAAACCTTAGACGGCAGAGTCCAGAAATACGGATATTCCCGTTTCCACTCTTCGTTACTTATTTTTTTAAGGTTCGATTTTCCTTGCATTGGCATGTATTTTTTACAGGCATCAACAGTGTTCCTAATAACTACGAGAAGAGATAAGTGTTTTTGTCAACATGTGGGAGGGTGCGGCCCCTGCCATGATTCTCATACAATTTGGCATAGAACATAACATTTATAATAATATCGTTGTCACCACCTGTATAGCTTTACGCAAGCTCACGTGGTGCTACTCATCTCATTCCAGTCTCCCCTTGATTGTAAGTGGCTTGAAAGAAAAACGGGATCAGCAGAAAGTTTGTTTTGAATTTATACGCGCGGTACGGAAGATTTTCCCACCGTGTAGTTTGTGACACAGACTGCAAAAAATATCTAAATTCATTGATACTGCGTGAGAGACTAACGTTAACATCCATAGATCTAGAGAAAGGGTGTAAATGAACTAATCTAAATCATAGGTTCTTTTATGGATGTTTTTGCATCCGAGAGGGTCAGAAATTTTGATTAAATACGAGAACACATCCCTCAACTAGGTGTACCCTAATGGAACCCATGGCAGTGGAGAAAATTAACATTTCTTAAATCGTAGTTTTAGCCTCTGTGGCGCTGACTGACAGCAACAAACCCTTCCACAATGCTAGTATGCTATGTAATTAGGCTGAGTAATATGCAAGCTCATACTGTTCCGACCGCCGTGTTTTTGATATACGAGCCAAACATGAGCGCACGTTGTGGACCTGTGGTTAAGAATGTATATCAATTTGCTTAGAACATCAATAACGCTAATCCACAAAGGCCATGTGGCTCTAGCTACTCAGCTAATCATGCTCTCATTGATTATTCTGAATACATAAAAAGAATAATGGGTCATCAGCAGGCAAGGTCAATGAATTTCTCACCCCTTGCGAGGCGCGAGGTACAGGTCAGCGCATGCAATCGCTATGCTCTGCACTGGTCCTTGTTGACTCTAAGACCCGTGTTTTCCCGGGAATCACATTTACGTCTAGAGATTGAGTGTGGGGGGGGTGGTCCGGGTTTAAGGGGGATTTTTTGTTAAAAAAAAGAATGACTGGTAAAATCATAAAAAAATAATACAAATGATGAAGAATGGGAATACAATTGATTTGTAGAATTGGTTCTGCGAACAATAATTTTATAAATAATTTTCGCCATTTTTAAAAACCGCAAAGGTAGAACTGCAGTACTATAGAGCCGTCACGCACATTCCTTCGCACCTGTCAACTAATTAGCATATGTAGGTAAGAAAAAAGTAAGGAGTGGGGTTAAAGCCGGTGAGGTGGGGAGAAGCCTAAAAGGACCGGGAGGGATGTGGGAGGGGAAAGGGAGAGGTTAATCGGGAGTAGATGTAGTGGTGTATGTTGAGACGGCCTGACCGGGGGATGGACGGCACGTGAAGGCCGGGTCGAAATCGACTACGGGTAAATTGTAACAAAAAAAGTTTTGGATTTATTAAACTTGCACGCAATCATTTGAAATGCAATTATAAGAAATGAAATCCTTCAATTTAAATGAAGCATGATGGTCTGATATTCGGATGAACCCCGGACAGGAAGTTGTTTGCGGGCATTACATGCCGCTTATTGATTGGCGGTACTTTAGAGTTTTTACAACACATTCTGGTAAGTAAACGATAACCTTTTTGCCTCTAAAATACTAATTCGTAACTTGTAACAAATGTGGACCACACCGATTTATTAACTACTACTCCGTCCGCAATTCCTATAAATTTAAAAAAAGTTGAACCACAGTGCAACTCCTACTAATACTCATTAGGGTTGGTCGATCGTTAATATAGGACAAACCATCGGATCGTGGATCGCCGATACGACAAAAAAAGTATCGACCATCGGATCGGCAGAGTAAACCCTGGATCGTTAATCTCTAACTGGTAATTAGTCTCAAACCCATGCTCATAATTGGTTAAGAGTCCATTTTAAGGGAGGAGGAACTCTAAGTTGTCTCTCAAGGTTGAGTTAAAATACCAAATTAAAATTGTGGGCCCTAGATTGACACTCAATTGTTTATGCAAGTTTGTGGAATTGTGCAGTTTTTCCAAGAACTTTGACTCTAAAAAATCAGAGGGTACCCATGGATTTGTGCAGTTGTTCCTCTCTAAAAACCAGTGGGTACCTCATTGATTTTGCTTAAAAGGAAGCAATTTGAGTCAGAATAGATGGTGGGCAGAAATCACACCAGTTTGTTTTCATTAATAATTCATGAAGAGTCATCAGGTGCTCATGCACATTCATTAAGGATTCCCAAATAATGAGCAACTAGGGAGTTATCTTTTCTTGGGGATATGCCCGTCTTCTCTGTCAGGTTGTGTGGTTGTATCACAAGTACAATAGAAATTTCAAGTACAGGCGTAGAATAATTGCTTGTTCGTACATATTGTTTATTGTAAGTGAGCATAGATAGTTGAATGGTGTGTACCAGGCTTGCACTGTGTAAAATTTGTCATGTATAAGGTAGTCCCTTCATTAACTTACTTAACCATGTTTGGTTCTTTCCTTTTCAACACAGGCTGTTTTAGAGGTACGATGCTTTTTCACGAATGAAGCAGGTGGTGAGGTGGTACTTATCCGGCTCCTACAAGACCCAAAGTAAGTCTTGTCTCCTGTAGGAGTGTATTTTGATATCCAGTGCCACTCTCCTTAAAATAATCATCAAAGAAATGCACACAAAACTGCCTTTGGGCAACCCTTAGGTCTGTATGCACAAAGAGTTATACCGGTCCTAAAGTTAAACCTGGGCTAAGTGTAATTTACTCCCACCAGAAAAGACTTTTCCTTTGCATTGGCAATGAATTTTGTTTGCCATTTATTTGAAATTTGCATTTTTAATCCTTGAAATACTTTATAAAGGAGGTGAATACTGTCAATTTTTTGAACAAAACTAATTTTGACTTAGACCAAGTCTAACTTTAACCCTGGTCTACCTTTTTGTTTATACAGACCTTAGGGTCATTTTTATCCCCCCCTGGCTTGAAAGCAGAAGTGGGATTTATGCAAGAGTGGGCAGTCTTTATTGTGTAATGTGTGTTTTCCAGTTTGGGAGGTTTTCATATTTCAGGTCTTCGAAGAGTTGAAGTCATATTTTAACATACTTAGGGTTTAAGGTGCATTAGGGATTTCCTTCATTGTGGATGAGTTCAAAGGTCCATGGACCAAGTCAATAAGGTCATCTAAGCTTCAATTTCCAGACTGCCCACTTGCCTGGTGATCATGCAATTTTCTTGCTGTATATTTCTAAATTAAGCGTATCAATTTGGGCACTGCAGCCATACAGAATATGTCAAAAATATTACCTATAGTATTATGTCATTTTTGTCTGAGTTAACTTTCTTACTGCTTCCTTATAGAAAAGATGCAATGCCACCAAAATATGGATACACTTTTTGCCACATTAGGTGTAAACTGTGAGGCCAAGCTATGACAGAGGTGTAATTTTTTGTTTTGCAGTTACTGCAGTCCATATTGCAAAATTGTACTCATTAGTCACAGTACATGAACCGTATGTGATAGTTGTAAAACAGATGCACTTGCAGTTGTGATGACACTACTTTTCCACCATGGTTTGTATGTTGTGTGTTTTATTAACAGCAGGGTCTTAAGAAGCCATACATCCATCATAGGTGGAGACCTTTAGGGTGTCTCTGGACGCATCATAAAACCGACAACAAGCAGTAACTGTCTACTATCAGAACAGGTAAGAAGTCTTAAAAATCTCATCAATCTACGGCAAGATGATATGCAAGCACTTTTTTGTGACCGTTGTCCACTGAGTCACATTTGCATATGTATGCTGATTAGGGTTTTTTTTTGTGTGTGTTTTGGAATTTACGACATTGTTCGATGTCTTTGCTGATTGCCACACCCACACACACCACACACACACCACCACACCACACCACGCGTACACACGTACACAATGCTAGCAATGCATCTTTGAATGTGAATATGCCTTGTATCACAATCACAACAGATAGCAGAATGCTTACTATCCTGGAGTGTTTTTAAAAAAACAAGCCTGTTGTTATGCTTTAGGCATAGTTGAACTTCAAAGAAAGAGTGCTAGCAAGATATAATTTTGTGGCAAAAAAATGTTTTTCCATGATCACTGGGCACGACCATTATGAACTCATAACCTGACCGAATAAAAGCCATGAGTTTTGTTGAATTAATATATAGTAGTCAGGGAAGGCGTTTGAGGCAAACCTGGTTAACCCTTGTGGTTTTACAAAAAACTCTAATTAAACTGACCTGTACAAACTGCCATTAAGACCTCTCATATTCTTCGCTATCATTCAACTTGTACCTTAAAGGAGGGGGGGGTTGACCCCGATTTATAATCTAATAAGTTTTCATCTTGATTAAAGTGGGGCCGTCACACCTCAAAACCCTAATCTGTTAAAGTTTCACACTGACATTTCAAAACCCCCTTTTTGAAGTGATAGCTAAAAATGTGATTTTTTGTAATCCCCATAGCGTTACCTGTGTAAAATAAAATTTGGTTGACCAAAATCGGACAGAAGTTCGCGTCATACCATCTCAAACGAACAAACCATCCTTTAGCCCTAATGTTTCAGGGGTAAATGAGAAAATAGTAGCTTTCTCGTATCAAAATTTTGACGCATTTCCTTTAAAATCTGGGGTGCCTGGGGACGAGGCTATTGGCGGTCGCCCTGGCTTTAAAAATGTTAGTGTTTCTTCTCATAATATCTTGATACTGTCAGTCTCCAAGATGGAAATTACAAGGGTTGACCCCCAGCCCCTTTCCACTTCAGTGAAAAAATTGGCACCCGACAAAATTCACCGTCCTTCTGACTATTGCATCGAAGCACCGTCTCCTTTTTTTCCTTCTTTCCCCTGGCAGAAGAGAGATGTACCTGGCCGAAAAAATTTAAATAGTGATTTACACTTCCTGATTTATCTATGCTCCTTTAAACGCAGAACCCTACCATTATATATAACTGAAATTGCCAGCCATTTGGCAACTCCCATGACTTTTAGAGATGGTCAATTTAAGTATGTGGCCCACTGTCAACTCAATTTCTAACAATGCTGGTTTGTTCGTATTGAAAAGTGGAATATATAATATCATTTTTCAGGGATTTACTTGGAAAAGGTGAAAAGAGCATGAGTGCTGTAATTTTGTTTTTTTAGGCAATCTTCATCACTCCTCACAATTTAATATATGATTGCCCATGTTGCCAGGTCTCCCAGCTCCTCCAGTATTCACTTTCTATATGTAACCAATCGCAGGATGGCTTTGTGGATTGCGCAAGTATTCTTGCCAATCTAAGTTCTAATGGTATATCAGTGTCGGCAATGATGGGTGTCATGGTAGACCTGTCATTGTTATCAAGAGGAGAGGAATTACCACATCACCATGCAATATGCCAAATGCAAGGTATTGTAGTCTTGTACGTACTGCTTTCCACTAAGCTGCTATACTGCTTCCATCTCTATTCTTCGAGTCAGTGACGTCAGTTGGATATTCAGTGGTCAGGATTACTATCGCGAGCGTGATTGACAGCACTTGTGTATACACACGAGATGCCTTTAAAGCCGGCCACTAGATACGTGCGAGAAATTCCCGCATGGACGGCTGATGTGACCCTCAAGAAGATGAAATCGCTATACATACCACGTATCAATTGTGTGACAAACTGTAACCAACCAGATAAATTCTGTCATCATTCTCCAGAACTATGTTTGAAAAATAGTGTCTGATTGTTATACTCTTTCCACTTCAGAAAGCATATAAAATGTTGCAGTGATTCCTGTTGTATAATGGGGAAGATACAAATTATAATCAATGTTTTTCTAAATAATAGTTTTTTCAAGGACATTTTCTTAGGGTTCATCACAGATAATAATTCCATCAAGTTGGCAAAAGTTTAATCTGTGCTTATTGTTTTCCAAATTCCAGTTGGACTCCTAAATGTCATTTTTATCATCAATTCTGATTATGGAAGTTACAAACAGTATAATAATTTATCCAGAATATAATTACATAGCGGTGAAGAATGTCATTTTAAAAACCTTTCAACATTACGATTGAATTGAACGTTGTTTGGGTTTTTAAAATGGGTCCAGAAGTACTCTATTTATTTTTAACATTTGATATGATGGCTGTATGTGGGTTGCCCATGTTCCATGAGGATATTCCTATATAATGGACATTAACCATGGAGTATGGAGGCAAAGTCAGCATAGAATGTGAGAAAACAAGCTATAGAACAGAACTGGAAATCAAACTCAAGTAATAACAACGTACATATCATGTACTCGGAGATCCCAGTGAGCAAACAGAGCTTTCCTATGATAACGGATCATGCCACAATCTGTGTTAGTTTATTGTTATGAATCATTATACAATCACTCAATTGTTATTTGCCATCATTTAAACCTACAAAGACAACTTTAATAACAAATGAGGAGGTAACAAGATCATGCAAAGCCTAAAAATGTTGAAACCCCTTTAAAAAAACAATTTAAAAAATTAATATTGCACACAGCACCCAAAGTAAAGCCCAAATACAAGGAAAAAGGATGGCAACCCCATACCTCGATTTTTTAATTTTTTTTTTTTCATGTACACATGCGTGTCCCATACTAAATCAATTTGTAATACCTAAGCTCAAATCAAGGGCTTCATATGAAAATCACAACTAAGAACCCATACACACTAGCACAATCTCTTATTTCGATGAAGCGTTAATGAAATTAATTTAACGAAGCAAACAGTTTCTTTTGATTACGGAAGAGAATGGTGCATTTACTAGTGTGTATGCAAGACTTCATTTAATTTAGCGGTGTTATCACACTTGTTTCAATCTTGTTAGTTTTCTGCTAATGTATACACTATTTTTGTATCTTAAATAAGTGCAGTGTGTACACACGCTTTATTAACTATCAAGATTAATCCCAGTGTGTACAGGGTCTTGTAATAAAAATTCTGGATTCTGAATTTTCTGTATACACTATCCTATGGTATTGTGATACTGTTTTCTGTACATCAAAATGAAAAATCTGATTCATCTCAAACTTTTGGAATGAGCATTTTATTTTACTATCTTTACTTGTAGTTGACTATTTTTAATTTTACCATTTCAAATCTCTGAGTCGCCTTTAGAATTGTTACTATGATGTTTATTGATGCATATACTCTGGCTCATAATTTCTTGGACAGTGTTAGAATGTACCCGCTTCCTCCACCCTTCCCCGCGAAAACTGCGCACCATCGTGGTTTGCACATAGACGCCTCCACGCAACGATTCAAGGTTGCAATTTTGTTAGGTCAAAATCTTGTCCGAGTATATGTAACATCACAGGTTATAGGAAGTTCCCATTGCTTATATGAATGACTTGAATGACAATCCCAAAGTGTGCTGCACCCCTCATTGTTTTCCAGTTTGGACTTAAAGAATAGGGAGATACTGTTTTTGAAATCATTGATGATGACCCCGAATGCAATAGTTTCTTTTCATGTTTTATTATGAGTCCCAAGTTGGAAACTCGTTTGGAGCAACATTTTGAAATGTTGGAATGCCACTTTTACCCAAGTGCTCAATTCCCAGTTTTCATCCACTTCACGTGGAGGATTTATGACTGCAAATTGGCCGAAGATGTTTGTGTAAAACATAAATCAAGTAAGGTGCATCACCCACATAACACCATGCGCTGTCATGAATTTCTTAGAAAGGCAGAGATATAATCCTAATAAAATTGTTGATGTAAGTTTGCTTATTATGAAAGTTTCTCAGTCAAAACGCATATTTCAAGTTAATTGGAAATGAGTCATGAGATGAAGGTTTAAAAAATCACAGCTGTAATTATTTTGCAACCCATGTTTATAAACAGGTTTCTGGTATAGATGAAGTTTTGCATGTACTTGATCTGCAGCCCCTGCTCGGTTTTTATGTCTTTTTTTTGTGGCAACCTCAAGACAGCTCTTAGCATTGCTAATATCTTAATCAACAAACTCTTAAGTGTATTGGATAGAAAGCCAGTTTGGCAATGATACGAATTATCCCTAGGCAAATTTTATGTAGTAAAATGGTTGCCATTGACTAAAGGAAATGGCCACCACTAATACTCTCTTCAAAGTTCATGCAAAAGTTTGATTGTTTTCAATTTAACCTGTAACCAGATCATGTGTTTTCTTTGTTGACAGCCATTTCTGGGTGGTAGCGTACTCTTCCAATCTCATTGTAGGAAAGATCAAATTGGGGTAGAGAGACACTGGGCACACTGGCATTTGTCAATGGTATGTATGTAGTCATAGATTGTCTCCATTTTTGTGGGCCGCCACTTTAGCTGGAGGGACCACTTAGCAATCCGGTGTGCGTGTTTATTGTGTGTGGATGTACTGTATGTGTGTGTCACTAAAATTGTTAAGTGTTTTTTAAATCACCCTCAACTGAAAAGTTGAAGTTCAATTGGAACCAACTTCTGTCATAGGTGCACATGGTATCCCTCATAATGTTGATGAGGTCAAGGTCGTGTGGCAAGGTCAAAGGTCATGTGAGGTCAAGTTGAAATGGTGCTAAATTAAAATATGACCTAAATGAAAACTTGAAGTTCAATTGAACCAATGGTCATAGTGCCCCATGCGATCCCTCATATGTTGATAGGTCAAAGTCATGTGCCAGTGTCAAAGGTTTATTGGGGCGGCCCACAGCTTTATTTCTTTGGAATATAGCGAGCGCGAAAGCCGAGAAAAGCGAAATTCTAGTTTGTTATTAGGTTCAAAGCAATTATGTGACTTTTCAAATCTAGGGTCATGGTCTTTCCGAGACACTTTTATGTGGGGGTTACCATTTATAGCCAAGAGGAAATTTTGGATTTCTAGTATCATATAAAATCTGGTCATATTTCCGATACACGGCGCCATGGCAATATGCAAGTTTTACTTGTGCTGCTCTACTATTTTTTTTTTTTTTTTGCATTTGCTTTTCACACTTTCCGTGTTTTCAGTCTCAGGGGAAGAGGAAACTTGTTCAAACTCTGTATTTTGTTTTGTACTGAATTTACATATTTAGGAAAATCTGAGCATTTGGCACTCAATGTAATTCTTCGGTTCAAATTCGATAAAACAGTATACAGCCCTTGGGCTGTGGGAAAATGTGATGACTACTTCATGAATTTTGATCTACAATTGTAATAAAACTTACTGTACACGAAGTACTTACTTCTTCCTTACTCCGATAGGTTCCTTATGTCCAAAACATCTATTTTATATCTTTCAATAGGATGAAGAGGTGCTTATTAAGGACAAGAGAACGGTGTAAGTACCATAGCATACTGATTAGCAGTTAGAGAATAAAGTGACTTGTTTTTAACATTAAATCAACTAATCAAGTCTTAACCTACAAACAGCCACAGTGAATTTTGCAAGTTAATTAAAAAAATGCATTCTGATAACATTTGAAATTTGGCACAGATTAAGAAGGCACATCCAGAGAACGAGTTTTTACTATATAGTGCATTGCAGATTTCCCTGTTTTACGGTGGGAGGTAATGAAATGTTAATAGGGGAACGTAAATCTTTGTCGCAATTATGTAACTATAGCCTTTACAACACACCATGCAAGACAATTTAAAGTGTGCCAACTGTTCGTATAAGCATCAACTTGACTCTCAAGTTACCTGTATTGTGTGATTTGTACAGCACACAGCGATCTTTTGGGCATTGACAGACACACCAGAATGTCAGACAAAAAGATGACGAGGTCCACGGCAAGCATTTTTAAGAACAGGAGAATTTGAGTCAGAAAGGTAAATACAGGAACATCTATATATCAAGTAACAGCCAACCATTCCTTTTAACAACGATATAAGCTATTTTTAATGTGTCGTGCATTCGTGCTAGCGTACAACCACTGGTCGGGTGATTGGGCGCAAGTGCACCATGACAACAATCACCGATGCTTAGTGGCTCAATCGTGCGCGATCTTTGCAAAATTTGCATAGACCCTTAGCCCCGTAAGTGTGATGACGATCTGGACTAACGCGTTAAAGGAATTGTGGCTTAGACTTTGACAACAAATATACTGTACTTTATTATGTGCTCCCATGCATGTTTTCATTAGCTGTAGATCACTTTGTAGAAAGGTTTTGTATATTGATGTTTTTCCTCTCCAGCCCTTTCCTATAATTCTCCCTTCCTTTTCTTCCTTAATTCCCCTTTTTGGGAATTTAAAGTAAACATTCACAAAAAAAATGCAACGAATCTACCTTCTGTATAAAACTATACGGTATGCAACTACCAACGATAGATAAAAAACTGATTGTGTAATGTAATATTAAAGGTGCATGTTCCGATCGTCTTTGGGCCCACCCTGATTTACCCGGATAGGTATCGATTTGATATCAGATGAAAGGCGTATTTTTTTTCATTACGTCTACCAAATTTGAGTCCTCAAATCCAAAATGATTAATTAATGGTTAACCATCAATATTAGCACAGTATTGATAGGGCATCAACTGTAGTCATTATTGCTTCTACCATCTACAACCGCAAGTTTGTTTCCTCACGGTACTTGACTGGCATATGTGCAAGTGCCAGTCTCCTCATTATCAAGTAGAGACAATAGACATACCTCGGAACAAGCACCTGTAACATATACTACAACCTTATTAATACTTTCGACTCTGGAATCGTGTAACCGATGCACTCAAAAGGCAAGACGTCACTGAAGCAACTCATGAGAAGTTCCTCCTGGAGGAATACAGAGGAAAGGACATAAAGAGAGAAAGGTGAAGATGTGGAATGAGGCCCAAACTCTTGAACGAGATGAGATCACTGGAATCTTGGTCTACAAGACATTGAGTAAGTTTATCTTGCTATTATCCACTGTCTTAAATTTGCTTACATTTGAAGAGAATAACCGTCTGTCTATCTTGTTTCTGTGCAAAAGATGCTTATAAATGCACGGGGGTGTATAATCCTTTTTTGTGTTGTGACTGACTGCCATAGTATTTCATACATAAAACACACATTATCTTATTTTAATTGCCGTTCTTAACCATGCAGTTGTACCCTAATGCTTCCCTAAATATTTTGGTATATAAGATGGATTTTAGACCAAAATGAATGGCACCCATTTGTACCATCCCTGTCAAAATTTGGGACATTTAATTTTACAAAAATTGTGACATGCCTTCATATGGAGATTTAGGTGCCCATCATTGCTTTTGTGTTTGAAAGTGCATTCTTTTCTTCAATTTATTGTTATATGGGGGGATGATGGGGGGGGGGGGGCTGCTATTCACATTTCTCTCTGACTGTATTTGATGTGGGTAGGTGTGAGGGGACTGCTTCCAGTTTGGGACAGGAATATATCTTGGGTGGTAGTGGCAACCTTTGTGCTGGCTGGCCAGTGGTTTTTAATGTGTCCTGGTTTTTTTTAATGCCGCATCCCTGCCCCAGAGGCCCTGTGATGGCTGTCCCTGACCTGCCTCGCCCACTTTCATTCACCCCCCCATTGACAGTCCTTGGTGGCTCATGGCCCATCCAGTCTTTTAAATTGTTGCACCTTTTTGAATATATATTATTAATTTATTCTGTTGTGGGTTATTTTGTTTTCCTGTATGGTATTAATTTTGATGTATAGCCCGTATTCCATAAACTTGTTTAGCTTGCACGATTTTAGCTTAAAATCGCTTAATTAAAATTTGTGTTTAAGCAAAATGCGTTTAAATAAATATGTGGCACCATTTGCTTACTTAAATAGGAAGCTTTAGTAACATCATCATTCTTTAAAGATGCTAACTTGAGTCTATAAAAGGCCTATGGTGTTTTGATGGTTGAAGCGCACAAGTGTATTTATGCTTTCCTGTTATCATTTTTTAGTTGCTTTAGAACCTTAAAAGGTTCTACAGCACCTGGCTGAGAATGATTTGCACCATTGATGTTGTCAATTGACAGTACAATGAGCTGTGCACTTGGATGACAAACATACCAAAACACTTCTTAAACTAACCCCCTACCTGAATTTAAATTTCGATACATTTTGGCGGAGTTTTAAAATTGCGTTTAACCTTTTAACTCCTTTCTAATTGGAGTTTACTTAAGCCATACTTTTATCTCACAATATACATGTTTGTTTAGCTTAATTGCGCTAAACACCTTGTTTGGAATACAGGCCTTATGATCTGAGACCCTTGGCCTGGGCCAATGTGAGAACATGTTGACCACTGAATTTGTTCCTCAGGTAAACGAGTTTAAATAATAAATTGATCCACAAAAGAATAGTGCATTTTATCAAGTGTGTGCCTCATGCATTGCAATCTTAACCTCTCTTCAAAGGGATTAGGCGATACGTGCGAGTGAATCGAAAAATCGGAAATGCCTCTTTTTGAACTTATAAATCAAGGATAGAGTGGTTCGTACATTTTATCTAACTGCAATTAATGTGAAACGCACCCAAAATTGAGTATTTGGAAGGAAATTTGTCATAAAACGTCTACCGCAAATAGACTATACATCGACGGTGCCATAAAATCTACAACCACACAGCTGATTTTTGGTTTACACCAGTAAGAATAAACCAAGATCAATGATGTTTGTATTTTAGTCAAACTGTATGATCTGGGGTGCACAATCTCACGCTTAAAATCTGGGATATTCACACGGAAATGATTTTTAATCTCTATCGGAATTTGATACGCACGTAAATATAAATATTTATATACTCAGATAAAAGTGACTGCCCTTTGTCTTTAATGCTCGGATTTCAAGCCACCCACTTGCAGGTTATGTTTTACATTCATCCGGTAACAAAAAATGCAAAAATATGAATTTGATGATTTTTTCGGTGTTTCGGATTAGCAAATCGCTGCTAATCCCTTTATGCCTCTTTTTTAAAAACTACGTCAGTCCAGGATGAAATTTTACCTATTGATTTTAGAATTGGTGGATTTCAGAGCACTTTTTTATTTGAAATAACAATCGATGCAAGCTCCATTTGATATTCAAAAATATAAATGAGAGAATTTTTCTCAATTTTATTCTCTTCCCAAATGCACCTTATTTGTTAGTGTTGAGATATAATTCTATCTCCTTTCTACAAATTTCGTGGCTTTAGGATGGTTTTAAATGATGTTTCATATGATAAATTTGTAAAACACAATTTTTGGCTAGAACACAGCAAAAGTAGCAGAAGACACTGTTTCCGGCCACCATTCAGGACTTTCTCACAGGGGAGTAGGACATGCCAACCTACAGCAACCGCAAATTCAAATGGCATCAACTTCCGGGTGCGAGTCTGTTTCAAAGACTCAGTTAACGGTAGGAGGGCGCGCTATCCGCATACGACGTGTTACACACAGACTTGACTAAGAACTCGGCCTGGTCACGAATATTTAATCTAAATGACCGTTTTGGAAATTACACTCTTTTGGGCAAGCCGGGTTAATCCACACCCCGCCCCGACGGATTTTGACGTTAATATTTTTTTTCTTATTTTATCATGATATTACTACAGTCTCTTTTAAACAACGGCTTTAAGATATGATTTTTTAATGTCACTGGGACCGAGACTGCCATGTAAAATGCACCTTAGCAGTTCCCCCAAATTACTGTTGGAATCCCCAATGCCCAAATCACGCAGATCATTTCCTACTCACCCCCCTGCTTTCTATTACCTCAGATAGTGATTCTGCTGATTTTTTCCACTATTTTTTGCAACAGTCAAGTATTTTTTAAGATACATATCCTTGACTATTATTCATTTTATAAGTTCAGGTACAATTGTTTTAGTGGATTTGTTTTCTAAAAATTAAGAAAAAATTTTTGAACAAGGTCAAGATATGGTTAAAGGGATTAGGTCAGCGATACTGTGAGAGAATCGAAAATGTGAATGATCTTTAATAAATTGGGGATAAGTGTGTACAATTCCTATAACTCTTTATGTAGAAACAAAACCACAATAGTGCAGAAATGTAAGTATTTGAGGAAAATTTGTCATAAATAACCGTCTCCCGCAAATAAAACAATACAGCTACCGCGTCTCAAAATCTGCACTAAACAATTGATTGTGGTTACACAGTACAAGACTGAACACAGATCATAGGGTTTGTGTTTGAGGTCAACTGTATTGATCATGGTGCACAATATCATGCTGAAAACTGGTGATATTCAACGGGAAAGGCTTTTTAATCTCAAGTCAGAAGTTGATACGCACATATAGAAATTACAGAATCGGATAAAAAGTACTGCCTTGCCTTAATACAAACGGATTTCCCAAGCCTACACTTGCAAATGTTATGTTGGCATGTCCATGCCAGTACAAAAATATAAAAATATGAATTTTGATGATTTTTTTGATGGTTTTCGGATTAGCACTCGTCTTCTAATAATCCCTTTAAAGGGCACATTGGTAAGCCGTACTACTTTCCCACATTCTTGTTTTCTTCGTGTTTTTTTCCACCATGACATCTCTAAAATTCAGTGTAAAAATTGCTTAAACACTTAAAATTCCCAATAGATATCAAAATTTGATATTCACAATACTTTGAATAAAAAATATTTTAGGCAGAGGCGTCACAGAGGACACCAGGTCAAATATGGCTGCCGTTATGTCAGATGTCAAACTGGTTCAATTCTTGTGACTTTTTGGTTTTCTTTTGCAAAAAATCACTTTCAAGTTGCTTTATAGTCATTAATTCATGTCCTACATCAAAGAATAAGATGATGGGAATGACTTGATGAAACTACTCCATGTGATATTGGAAAACTGCAATTTGGAGCTAGTTAGTTCTAAATTCAGAAGTCAAGAAGAAGTGGCTGCATGTGTTTGTGTGTGTGTACTGTAGACCAAGACATGTTTTACCTAAGGCTAAGCTTAGGGCAAGATTCGTGCTTTTTAATTTATTTATCCCACCCCTAATTTTCAAGGTATTTCCAGCTTAAAAAAGGATGGGACTATGTACGGGTCAGTACTGTAATTTGACAGAATAGAGCGGTTAAGACCATTCCATTTAATTCACATTTTGTTCACAATTTTTCACCAGTCCTTAACGGTTCTGATTTTCCTTCACAGTACCAGACCCTGGGATCCCTTAAATGATATAGAACAATTTGAGTGTGAGGGCATAATCCAGACCCGCACCAGACTCAAGACACAAATATTGAGAACAACGAGTATCGTCAGTCTCCCAAACAAAAACGGGCCTCAAGATCAACGAATCAAACGCAACCTGTCATTTAAGGCCCGTGAGCAGCAGGGTCGTACGCTAGGGATGCACCCTTTAGCTCCTGCTAGTGGTGACAGTGAGTGTTCAACACCAGAGATTGAAGTGTCTGATAGTGAAGGTGAGTTGCTGTTTGAGGATTTGTTTTTATTATGTCTTTGTTTAAAGAGATACTGGCACATTTGAAAAATAGTGCATCCTCAAGATATTTCCAAAATTGATATTTTTGCATGGTTGTAAAGCTTTTACATATATTTTTGCATGGTTGTAAAGGTTTTATATACATTAGCCCTCACCTTAAATAATTAAGACCAAATCAGTGCACATGTACTATCCACACATGTTCACTTTGTGATAGTTTGTTTTCAACGAGAGTGACATCATCCCAGGGTATTTCCTACCTACCTACCTATGGCAAATGCAAACCTATGCCTAACTACCTATAGTAATGCAGACCTAAACCCTGTTCACTCTGTGAAGGTCCCAACTGAGAAATAGAGCACTTAGCTTATTAGTTCTGTTTACACTTGAGAGACCAGTGGTGAGTGGAGTAAGTTGTCACCAAGTGTAAATCCACAGACCACACAAGCTAGCATCCCCCAGACTATATGAAATTCTGGGCAATGCTTATTTGCATTTATCCTAACAAATTCATCAAAATTTCAGTTTTTGTCAATCGCCTCATAGTTACACGTACAGATTAAGACAATGACATTTGGCATACATGTTTTACCACCAAGTTGGGATCGTTAGAGAGGCCAAATTCTTTTTAAAAAATACTTATTGGTGAAAAACTTATCCACAGTCTACCAACCTTATTAATGCGCAAGCAATTACAACCTCTGTGGCAATTTACGACTTTGGTTGCTAGTTTGGGACTCCCCAGTAATGAGTTCAATTGCCAGTTTATACCCATCCACAGGGGAAACCTTCAAACTTTGGTGCACATGGTTTGACTATCAAGGGGATGTTGTTGAACCAGAAAGCATTAAATTGATCCTGATATGGTATTTGTGGCAAACCATACTATTGTCAATCCACTTATATTTTAATCTCAACACCCCTTGATACTACTTCACAAAAAATATGTTTCCCTAGTTTATCCTAATCAGTTGTATGACTCATAATGATGCCCCAGGGAAGGTGGCATCATGGGTGGCATTACCACCAATATGAACAACAGGGTACCATCACTGTAGCCTTCATCGTCACAAACATGAGATGAGAGTGCATCTTTGTCAGTCTCTTTATCTTTGGGAGTCATTAATTTGGAGGCGCTGGCACTCAGCAATGTGTTCATGCCAGTTTAAATAAAACCTTCTCCTCAACATGTAATTCCAGTTTTAACTCAACTTGATTGAAACACTCTCCATGAAAGATAGCATGGAGTGAGCAAATAAACTGTCCCAACTGTATTAAGCATATTTAATAATATTTCTCCAGAACTTTGAAAGCACAAAATTCCTTAGAGTAAAAAAAATCACATTTCCACTTCGGCTCTCGTCCTCTCCATTTAACGTTCACAGTGGATGACACTTGCGAAAAGCAAAACAGGTTCACGCAAAGTTTTCAAGTGTGTGTGTTAAGTCAGTGCTGATAAAAACATTTAAAAATTGTGCAGTATTTTCATTTTTATGTCAGAAATTAGAAACTATAAGCTACTACTACTACTCGAAATATTCCCATAGATAGGTTTAAAACCTAAAAATATAAGTGAACAAGTACTCGCTGAAAATGATGTAACACATTTTTAACCAAGAACCCCCAAAAAAAACTGTGCACGCAAAATCATTTCATCATCAACAACCCGGGAAATCGCTTACCAATGCATATAAGCTAAGATCAAGTCCACATTTGCTAAAGTCCATTCTGATTGAGCTTCTGACAAATCGCACTTGGTGGTTGCTTCTTTGCATGGCTTTGCTATTGAGTTAAATGATTGGCTCTATCATTAAGACCAATCATCATTAATGTAGCTACGTTTTAGGAATCCGTTAAATGGTGCACGTGGTCCGCGCATAAATTAGTCTCATTCGTGACTTTGTGGTGTTTTTCGGCAGATAGCGGAACAGCAAGCGGTTTTATGCCATCAAGTCATATAAACACTTTAAACGAGTCTAAAGCAGCATTATTTCTAGATTTCTTTCTTAATTTAATGCAAAAACATCGACGATCTTCATGTGCGGCATTTTGGATATTCATAGTTCTAAAAATCGAGATGACGTGTCAACAAATATGGAATAACTGTCAATTAAACCAATTGTCAATTTTTTTGGATGCGTGGTGTGTCATGGTATTCAAAAAGCTGACTCAGGTCTGACAAATGACACACAATTGCCGGGAAGCTAGTATGAACTGATAAGTTCATTACTAGCACTTCTGACTTGAAGGTGGGCTTTCAGTGGAATTATTGCTCATTCCCTTCATTAATAAAAACACACTTAAATTTGGTGTAAAATGGAAAATATAGATGATAGAGATTTGTTTATGCTTGCGCACCCCTGTTGGTGTAAGAAAGTGGCAGGCAGAAGCCCTACACTTTGGATGGGTGATTTGTTTTTTTTTGCTCTAACTTTGTTTCAAATTAAATATAGCACCATTCTTATTAAACATGCTTGCTAATGCTATCCAACTGCATATTGGACCGATTTAGATCAAGAAGGTTCTTCATGTAATTTATGACCAGATTTTTGTGTCTGTGTGATTGAATTATTGTAAATCAATTACACTGAACTGATGCCTTTACACCAATGTTTGACTGAAATATAAGCATTTCCCTTCTGAGCAGTGGAATGCCCCAAAATAACCATTTTAGCACCCTAAAAGAGAAAATGGCCTCCGAACCGTGACCCAAGGCCACACCCTGTCGACCATAACTCTTCTCAATTCCGTTTTGGCTGTTGGGGGGGGGGGGGGGGGGGTATGCAAGATGGACTCAATCGCAGCTCTGTTGGCAGTCAATTTATCTGAGAATTGATACTGTAATGATGTCCCGTCCTCAAACGGAATACTCCTCTACTATACCATAACTAGCTGGATATATTATTGGATTATAGATTGGATATAAAGCGCTCTAAAATCTGGTCGGATATACAGAGATAAAATTCACACCCACGCCCGTCGGAGAGCTTTATTTTATGTATCCTTTTGTTGCCGCGTTTCCTCACAGTCATGTGATTTGTATATGGGAAAAAGGTAAACAAAGGCAGCCATTGCCGCTCGTGTCCGTGCTTTGGATGCCTTCTTTCGTTGTGAGCCTGTTTCTGTTTCTTTGTAGTTTGTTTAACTATCAATAAAACATTCTTTTGGGTGTTCTGGTGTCTATTTTTTTGATGTATGCTTGTTGTATTTTAAAAAATTGTAA
>JAMKCH010001174.1:0-39044 GCA_023653785.1 Ophioderma brevispina
GATCCTTAGACATCCTAATTCATGTTGAAAATATTTTGAGAACAAACGTCATTAAGAGGGCAAGGTCAATTTCAAAATGCCTCCAATTGAGCTGAAATTTAACTAAAATGATCCTTATGAACATCCTCAACTGTGAATATTTTGAGATCAAAGGTCAGTAAGAGGTCAAAGGTCATTTTTTTTTCAAAATCATCCAATTGAGCTGATATTAACTGAAATGATCCTTATGACATCCTAATCATTGTTGAAAAGATTTTGAGAACAAACGTCATTAAGAGTCAAAGGTCAAATTTTCAAAATGCCTACTAATGAGACAGAAATTTAATATGATCCTTATGACAAACAAAGTGTCTAAATATTTCGAGATCGGAAGTTCGTTTAGGGTCAAAGGTCACTACCTCGACTGTGCTCAGATCTGCTCCAGATCTAGATATGGTTGGGTTTCGAAGCTAGGCAAGGTTTCGAAGCTGGGGCTAGGTTTCGAAGCTGGGTTAGTTTTAGGCTTGGGTTTGAAGCTATCCGCGGCTGGTTTCGTGGTTTTGACCAAAAATAATCTAGTTCTTCTCTTCTTCTTTGTTTGTACCTTACTTCAAAATGCTTCTGTGCCGAACGGTTTGTACGATTGAGTCGAAAATGGTCAGAAGAACCACTAGACCAAGGCCCCTATGGGTGTACACAGATTTGGTTCAAGGTTCATGGCAAGAGAAATTAATTTTTTTGTCCAAAATACTAGAAACCATACTTCTCCTGCCCATTCAGGAGCTAGAAACGCCAGATTGCGCACAAGGACCCCCAATCTATCCCCACATGGCTTGTACA
The DNA here is from genome assembly GCA_023653785.1 of Ophioderma brevispina. Lineage (NCBI taxonomy): Eukaryota > Metazoa > Echinodermata > Ophiuroidea > Amphilepidida > Ophiodermatidae > Ophioderma > Ophioderma brevispina. The sequence goes on from JAMKCH010001174.1 coordinate 820, forward strand.
CAGATATTGGATCAAGGTCATCTGAGCAGAGATAGGGGGAATTTTGTACAAATAGGGTAAGGGCGGGTCAATTTTTGATCGATGATTACTCTGGTGCAATAAAAAAAACTACCGTAAGCTTGGGTCTGCAAGAGCTAGGACTTCTATGGCCAATAGTAGCTCGCATTAACTTCGAAGAAAAGATTCAATCCACAAAATTAGTGTCGGGCAGCACAATTGATATATATATCTGTCTGTGCGAATTTCTCTGTAAGCGTTAGGATTGGTTTCTTGATTTACCTTGAATGAAAACTCCACTTATCAATAGATGTGCTGCGTTCTTTCTAAGGGGTTTATAATTATGATTCGCTTCGCTCCCTTGCACGTCGCTCGTCGTCATCAATTGCATTAAAAGATTATTGCCGAGTTTGGCGCGTTCAAACAACAAACACAACGTTCAACGAAATGAAATTTTAATCTGTAGATGGTGTAATAAAGCGTGCACATAATGTATTGTTGTCTAGCGATGCATCATGCACCTGAGTCCGCAATCACGTACGGGGTATGGTTTCTTTTTTTTTAAGGTATATTTGTAGCATGTCTCGGTGACAAACAAACAACAAAAATCAGTCCTTCAGAAACTTGATAACTATATCTTAAAATGGAAACAATATATTAACAAATCTTGCTACACGGTCCAAATTCAAAGAGTTTTTGTTACAGTAATGTTCAAAATGAATATTTTCAAACAACTGAACTAAACATTTCCGCAGATATAAGTCCGTCCTTTGCCAAAGGCAGTTCTCTGTCTAGTTCTCTTCTTCTTCTGGCAACACTTCGTACGCTGAAAAGCTTAAAAATGCTTCTAGTGCCAAACGCGTGGGCCTTTAAACCCAAATTCAATCCAGAGGACCGCTGACCCAGCCCCCCTCAGATAGGTGTACACAAATTTGGTTCAAGTGAATTTGAAAGAATTATTCATAAGTTTGGTGCAAAATCCTATCTAGAAAATCCTTCTTCTCCCCCGCAATTCAAGGAGCTATAACACCAAATTTGTTCCTAAGGACCCCACTTATGCTTCATCTGGGTGTACACAGATAGTGTTTCAAGGTCACTGGGCAGAATAGGGGCATGTTTGCAATCGGGTAAGGGGTGTTCGGTTTTCGCTCGCAGTGGTCGCCCTCGCTCGCCTTGTCTTACGGCAGTATGAATGCCCCTAACCTTGGGTCTGCAAAAACCAGAATTTCTTTAGCTTGCAAAGCCTTATAACAGGTACATCCCCAGGTTCATAACTAATCAGTTTCCTACCACATACCACTAGTTTTTTATGTCATAAACTACTTGTTTAAAATAGGCTTTGGGGCCACCCAAAAAAATGATTTTGACTAAAAAACAAAATGGCGTCCCAAATATTAATTTTGGTAAAAAATGCATATTTCCGGGTCGGAAATGCGCCAAAACGCAGAATTTCCCCTTTTTAATAATATACAAGGGCACAGATCTTGACCGTGCCAATGAAAAATAATCGATTTTTAAAATCCGTAAAACTACAAATTCAAATGGCCTCCATGAAACGCTGCTATTCCAGCTATACATGGCCAATAAAAGTAATTTTCCGATTATCTCCGTAATTTGAAAATGCTTTATTACCGTTATTAGTTGAGCTTCTATCGCAAAATCTACAATGGCTATAATTTTACTTACTTCGAATTTATCCGAAATAAAATCAAAATGGCTGCCAAAATACCAATATTGAATCATATTTTGGGCTAAAAAAGGTATATTTCGTTTTAAAATGCACAAAAAACTTGAAATTTCCCTATTTTAATGTACAGAGGCATAGGTCTTGTCTCGATCATCCTTAGATTTCCATTGTTGTCACGTGACCCAAAAAGTTCAATGGCCGCCACCAGACGTTAAATACAAAAAAGCATACTTATCAGTTTATATTGTTCAAGATATGGTCATAATGTAAATGATTATTATTAACGTGTTTATTGAGCTGCTACGACCACGCAGTTGTAGCTATCATTTTGCCTCAAAATGGCAGGCCAAAAATGCAAAATGGCGGGCAGAATACCATTTTTTCTTATAACCAATATATGTCTTGTCGTCGGTAAAAAACACACACAAACTCAGAATTTGATGTACCAAAGAATTGAAAACCATGACTGGCTGTGGCCGATTTTTTAAAGTGGCAAAAATTAAGGATTTAAGGGGAATTATATAAAACTCCTTGTAATCTTCAAAATCCTTTCTTTGCAAAATGTGAAAATTCTGCATAATCTTGTAAATCGGCCGAAAAAATGTAGTCATTCCTATCTTATTTCTCTGCCTTAAGTACAAATAGGAAACCTGGTAGATACCGCATATAGAAGCCTAATGCAGGCGAGCTTACCATAATAGCCAGTGGTGTAGATGGATGCAAAGAGCTACTTTGACTATAAAGACCTCCTAAATTAGCTAGAACAATTAAGGCAAAGTCTCCAAAGTGTACAAACTGACCATGAAGAAGATCTAGTAGTCCGTCATAATGAAGGAATCGACAATAATATGCACCCTATATGAGGCTCCTCCAAGAGATGAAAAAAGTGAGATATAAAGAAATGGTAGGGGAATAAAACACATAAAGCTTGTGAAGTGAAAGAAAAAAACTCTCCTCTGCTTCCACAGTCCCCTTCACCAACTAGACATCCGTTGTAAGTTCCTTCCTTGGCCAGGATGTTCAAGGACCCAGTGACAAAGAGATGTGGTCGTCCATGTGTGGATACCAAGTTAAAGGATCTCTTGAAAGACTGACACTACCAGGTGAACATGATAAGAAGTTTTGTGGATTCATACCGAAAACCACATCGTATTTGAATTTTCAGGGGAGTTCATTTAATGCTTCCCTATCTCACTTGCCAATGAGCTGCCCTGAAGAGTGGGCAGACTGCTAAGGTTTACCATCCATCTATTCTTGTACATGAACATAACAACAAAGATCTGCACACTAATCCCTTTCTTCTCCCCTAAAATGTATATGTGAAGTATACCTTTTGAAATACTCGGTTGAATCAGAAACCAAATTTGTATAAGGCCACTTGGTATCTAGACATGAAAAAAGAAGAACTGGAATGGGGAGAGAGCTTATATATGAAAGGAACGATATCAAATGTGACTTTGCATGACAGCATATCTGACAAGGCCCTCCGTTACACGAGTCCCTGTCCAAGGTACTGACCAGTTGAAAATGAAAGAACACAGAAATTCCCGGTCTGCACTTGTGAAAGAAGTGTCAGAGAAACAGATGTTGTAATCCCTAGAAACGGCCCGGAAAGGCAATGGCTATGTTGGGAGATGGCGACTGCAAATGGACCATCAGCTGGAATAACTCTCTACTCCTGTTCCCAGAAATGCTGAAATTCTACCTAAACACTATAATAGGATACACTTCCTACACTAGTCACTGAAGACATGGAATAAACATGCTCTTGGACCGTGTGCTCTGTGTGGACTGTGGTGTGGGATGAAGCAACCGCCTAACAATTCCCGCCAAAATAGACACCACGTCACAGAGACCCAGATGTTCACCATACATTTTCTTGCAAGGAAAGAAGGTGTTAACATTGAGCTATCAGCCTAAATGGGCAGAAGAATATGGCAAACCACAAGCACCAGTAGCTGGCATTGCGTTGAAATAGCGGTCCCTGTAGAAGTGGTACCCAGAGGATCACCAACATCACCTGAGATCCTGCTCCAAATCCTTGGGCTTACCAAATAAAGAACCAAGAAGGCATTGGACTCTGTATCAAGAATGGGTCTACGAACTAACTATACATTGTAGCTTAAAAAACAACAAGAAGTTCGGTAGTTTGGAGTTATCGCACAACTACACATCCTCCCAGTGGAAGACTACAGGGCCAGACGCACATCGCACCAAACTAGGTTCCCGTGACCAGCCTGCCTTGACTGGAGCTTGCTTTCTCTTCGTAGCCCTATCTTATGGTTCCATTCTAAGGAACTGGGGGCAATTGATGACTTGGCAAGTGTTGTCGCACCCACCTCGCATCAACTGTTTGTAGCTTCACAAACAATAGTGTCATGGCTTCCGTATTGCTGACACAAGCCATACAGTTTGCACCTGTAGAGGGAGGGTTCCCTGAACTCAAATGCTCTCAACTCACCCACCAATACTGGTGCACTCCTAAAAACTTGAAAATGCAATCAATCCAGGTGCGGCGGCCACGTTACATGATAAAATTTGGGAAATTTACGTTCTTTGGTAAATCAAAAAGAGGAAATTCTGAGTTTTGTTTGCGAATTTACGCCGGATACATTAATGGATCATAGACCAAGTTCGTACCTGGCCAGCCATTTTGATTTGGCTGCCATTTTGACATTACAAACTATTGCAGGACATTTTCCATACAAGTGTGAGAGAGCACGCAGAAGCACATTTTCGGTATAGGGATTTTGTCCACACTAAGTGATTCCTTCCTCAGCTGATAATTTGGCCGTACATTAAACCTCACAGATAAACACAGCTGTTGTTAAAAAAGTCGATTCCTTAGCTTCTTAACCTGCCAATTCCATTTAGTAACACGTCCCTTTTACATAGGTACCTGTCCAGTATTTTAACATGGTAATCCTCATAAAGCAATGGCGATATCCCTTTACAGATTTTATCTAGTTTCAGTCATTGATATTGTCGTAGAGGAATTCCGTTCATAAATATAAACTAGACGATCGATTTCTTGATTCTTTAGCTTTCGTATGATTACCTTATTTGTCCCAAAACATCTCCAAAACCACTAGTACCGTTTGCTCCAAAACCACCATAACGTTTAGAATTGTAAGCATACAATGCTAACATGTCCCGGGCAACGTGTAATATAGTTTTGTAAGGAGGCAAATGAGAGCCATTTTATCTTTGTGGTAGCATCTCAACACAAGTTAATAATCCTCATTCCTATGACATATCCCTTGACAATAAACTTATATTCCGCTATATTTTAACGTTTGTGGCGGCCATTTTGAATTTTTGGGTCACGTGATCAAAGCATGGAAATTTTTAAGTTTATCGAGGCAATTGGTTATATGCCTAATGTACAATAAAAAGAGGGAAATTGCAATTTTTTGTGTGCCTTTTTACAACGAAAATAACCTTTTTTATTCGCCAAAATTTGATTCAATATTGGTATTTTTGGCAGCCATTTTTGATTTTGTTTTCGGCTCAATTTCGATGCAAATTTATAGCCATGTAGATTTGGCGATAGAAGCTCAACAAATAAGTTATAAGCATTTTATAAATTACGAATATAATCTGAAAATTACTTTTAGGGCCATGTATAGCTGGAATGAGCGTTCATGGCTGCCATTTTGAATCTGTAGTACGTATTAAAAAAAATCGATTATTTTTCATTTGCAGGTAAAGATCTGTGTCCGTTTGTATATTAAAGGGGGAAATCGTGTTTTTGTGCGCATTTTACGACGGAAAATAAATGGCGCAATTTTAGCCACAATGCTATTTTTGGCGCCAGTTTGTTTTTTTAAGTAAAAATCAAGGGTGGCCCCCAAGCTTATTTTAAACATATAGTTTATGCAACATAAAAAATATGGCTATGTGGTAGGAAACTAGACGCATAACCCCGCAGCCCGCAGCCGCGCGCAAGTGCTGTAGCCTGCCTAAAACTAACACGGGGGATCGTCTGCTCATCAGTCCCAGGTAAGGGGTATTTAAGCCGGACTGACTACTGTTTTCAATTTGTATACTTATGGACCCATCTTTTTCAACATTCATGCGGGGAACAATTGTAAAATATTAATTATTCCACGCCCCCTCTCCCGCTGTTGCCTCGTCCCCCGGCCTTTTCGCCTTCTGGAATAACCGCCAACTTTTTTTGGACAACAATCACGCTCTTGCCTGCCGTCCCGGCATTGATTTGGTTTCATTTCTTTGTGTCTTCGGGGGACCCCATTCAGGTACACATGCCCGTACGTATCCCTACATTGGCAAAAGCAACCAGTTAACGTCATCGTACGTCGGTTTTTGAATCAGTGGGAAAATGGTAAATTTTGTACTGTTTAGACATTAATAAACGGTGTCTTTTGGAAAAAAATAATGCACTTTGGCAGAGGGGTCATTACAACTTGATTAACATAGTCGGATTATATAATATCGGCGGTCGCGCCCCCGAAGAGCAAACCGATATCTGATTCCTGACACGTGACCTGGTACCTGACACGTGCCACCAAACTATTCATCTCGTTACCGTATAAACTACAATACGGCAAAGCAGCACGCATTCTGTATCTTCTGTTGTCACATGCGTAATCGATCAAGATGTGAGAACTATACACGTGGTTCTATACAGGGAGGGTAGGACACTACGCTCGATTTTGGGCATTGGGGATTCCAACGGTAATTTGTGAAACTGCTACATGCATTTATATGGCAGTCTCGTCCAGTGACATACAAAAAACTCATCTCTTAAAACCTTGTTCAAAAAGCTAGTATATCATATAAATTAGAAAAAATTATGAAGTTCACATCAAAAATACCAATTTTCGTGTTCTCCTTCTAAAATACCTCATAATACCATTCGTCATGTGTTTCGTAATCCAAAGCACAGGCCTTACATCGAGTTGAAAACAAATAACATGGGTTGCCTTATGTTTGTTGATGGGCTTTTAATGAAAGTATGCCAAGACAATTTAAATGAAAGTATCACAGAAGTAGAATATCTGGAGTTTCTTGGACCGTCTGTTGATAGTGGATTGCAGATAGCAATTTTACAATGGGCGCAAATTCGAGTATGTGACGACATGATTCCGAAATCACCAGCACAACTGATATTTGTGGCAGTCTTGCTGGATAGACTCTTACGAGCTAGAAACTTTATATCGAGGAACCAGTCTTTAACACCAGGTAGCACCAAACGTCTTCTGAACGCATTCGAAAGCTTCAGCAAAGATTTTCGGCCTTTGCCTGCTAAAGCGAACCAGAGTATTTATGCTGTTTCTTTGTGGCTTCTGAAACTCATCAATGGATCATGGATTGACCTTGTGCAGTACTTTTTCCCGCTTATTGAAGCAAAGTCGTTGATGACGATAATGAAAGGGGTCAACCAATATGACATCGATGACTACATATGGAATCAGCGAAAGGAATGTATCAACAGAGTTTGCTTCTATTTTGAGAACGACAATCAAGGGGTTCAGATGTTGCTGTGTCAAGTCACTAAACGAATTCAGACAGCAAATGTATTGATAGAGTTCCTAAAAATGTGTAAAAAACACAACGTCTTGACACATGTGGATGGAAATGAACACGTATTGGTTAGAGGAATATTAGACAAATTCATAGATATCGCCTGGAAAGAAAACCTTTTTAGAAAGCTTGATGTTCTTCACAACGTTTGGACGATTATTAACGAAAGTGTTGAATTACAGCCTCTTGTAAAGCTGCTTGGAGAAAAAGTATCTTCAGTAGTTTTGAGGGATTCCTGGAGCGCTGGTTACCCGGAGGATATTCATTTCTTTCTTTTACAACCACAGATATACCAGAGACCAGTGGATGTTGTTCAAGTAGTGAAGAAGTTGTTATGCTCAAACCAGAGTAGATTTCCTCAACTCACCATATACTTAGAGATAATCAACTCCAAAAACATAATGCAACTTCTTAAAATAGAAGAGCAAATCGAAATACTAAGAGAAGGGCTAATGTTTGTAGCTCCTAGAGGTTCTCTAATGACGAATCCAGACAAACACAACATATCTATTCAAATCATGTACGAAATACTTGAGAGAGTGTGTCATTGCCCACACTTCCAGTGTCATAAGACATTGCTTCAAAGAATGGAAGCTATGGTGTTTGATCACGTAAAAGTTCTTCCTTTGAGGTTATTAGCCAGACAACTTGTACAAAATGAAAGTGTCTCTAAAGTGCCTGGTAAAACGAAACAGCTGTTTATTGTAAGACATATCAAGAAAGTAATACGCGAGGTTCAACTATCCGTTCCAGTGGTCGTAAATGAGTTAAGATACGGTTGGCACATGCAGCAGGGATTCCGAGTTCAAACAAAGGAGGAACTTGATATTTGGATAACCGTAGTAGACATCATCCCATCCATTACGTTAGATTATTCAAAGACAGACATATTGACCAAGGAATCTGATGACGACCTGCAACAGATTCTCTGTTTTTCTGAACAATGGGCAATGATTTTTAGAGCCAATGGAAAATATGTATCAAGTCTTAAAGAACACTCCAAGGTTAAGTCCATACTCGATTTTTTGAAGACTGTACTCGCAGTATTTCAATCTTGTAAAATTAGTCTTCACTTTTTCAAGGAATGTGTTACAAACAAAGAGGAACTTACAGAGTTATATGCTTCTATTGAACAACAACATTTGTGGAAAGATGCGGTAAGTAAGGCCTCAGATTTATATCGTGAATACGACCTGAATGGCTGCTGTTTGAATCAGGTGAATACCTTGTTACATTGTCTCGATACAGAAATTATGGTCCAAAAAAGTGATGAGTTTACATCAGGAGTTGCTAAAAGACAGAGGGAAAAGGACAAAGGTGATATTCTATTGAGTAGAGCCACAACAGGCAATTATTGGGGCCATCAGCTGTATCCAATGCTTCCAGTTGCAAAATTGGCATCCAATTTAATCAGCTCTGATATGTTTTTAAATGTATGTCGCTCAATACTTGATGGAACATGCCCAGACGAAATCATTTCCACAAGTTTAAAAAATCAGGCAGACCAGGAAACAGATAGATATATCAAATCTACCGATTTAAGCGGATTTGCAAGTTTCGTTGAAAATGACTGTTTGAGGGTATTTAAGACCTATTGTGTTTCTTTACATCAAGGTGACATGGATATCAAAGTCTTGAACGTATCAATTCTACTCGATGGTATTACCAGCACTTCGGAGTTAGACAAAGAATTGGCAAAGTTAAAAGATATTCAGAAACAAGACGTCGACAAAGAAATGAACACAGCTCTTGAAAGATTTGTAACTCTACCCGAACTAAAGAAAAAGTCATTGCAACTTCAACAGGTTTTGACACATTTGGGGTAGCACGGGGGACGGACGGAATTCTCAAGGCCTTGCAGGTGTTAACCACCGTATCTAATTCTGATGTTCAAAGGACATTGACTCTCAAAGAACTAAATGAGTCCATGAAACAGGTGATGTGGGTTGACGAGCAGTTTACCGCAAGTGAATGGGAAATACTAGAACAAGTAGCCAATTCCAGTGAGTTGGTACGTTTTCTTAAATCAGTTGTAGATGAAGACCTTAGAAATCTTATAGATGCTGTGGAAGAACATGCTGAACAAGCTGTTAACGAAGGTGTTGTAGCTGACCTTATTGATGTTCATCGATATATAAGACCTTTGATTAAGTTAAAGCTGCCTATCAAAATTGAGCAATTCACAAAAGCAATACACCTTCACTGGAAGTTTCAAAGCAAACTGCCAGAGAAATTGCTTGTTTGTACAACCAACTTGTTCAGTCTTAAACATTTATATGATAATGTAGCCAATCGAGGAGAAATGACGAAAGAGATCATAAAAAATGCACTTGAGAATGGTATGGTCACCTTTAAAATCACTGATGTGTGGGGCAAGTGCAATGCGACCATGGCGTACCCACGAGATAATGACAGTTAACCTACCACATAGAAGATTTGAATGACCTTAGAAGTAGAGCTTTGCTCATTGTGCACTCTAAGAAAAGTACAATAGATCAAAAGGAATCCCTCTTAACTCAAGAAAACTTGCAAGAGTTTATAAATGATGTGACTGCCATTAATGAAATAGTAGATATAGTCAACGGGCTCCATGATTCCGGTCACTTTGACTACAGAACTCTGTATATGGTGTTGCAGAGGTCAAATGGTCAACTCGAAAGGGGCAAAGAAGAATTGAAGTCAACATATGATGAATGGACGAACATTCTTAAAGCTGCAAGGCAAGAACATTACTTTTTAAACTACTTTATCGCTAAATATCTCTGGCTACTGGATCAATTTCTTTTAGGAAAATGTGACGACTTAGGATTGCAAGAACAGGCTTCGCTCTTGATTCAGTCGGTTCAATCAAATGCAAACATAAGCAAAATGAAAGAAACATACACGTCAAAGAGCGCAGAAACTCTAAAACAACGTTTAGGTAATCTTGGACAGGTTCTGGACCAATATTTAGGAAAACAAACATCCAAGTCTAAAACATTCCCTTTCAAAGACACTTACGATTTGTCAATTGAGGCCATAGTAAAACCAGGAAGGGTTTTTGTAGCTGAACTTGATCGAGGAAGTGTTAATTCTGTTGCAGTGCTACTAGAACTATGTCGAAATACTACTGGTGCATATCCACAGGCTGATGAAATAATATTTTGTCACGAAGGAACTACATCGGAAGAAATTAGTCTCCTATTAATGCGATGTCGCGGAGCAAGGAAAAACAATCGAGCGAAAACACTTTATTGCTTAGCGAACGTAGAAATGCTTTCTACTGATGGGCAATTCGCTTTAGTTGAGGAAGTGAAGTCGTTAATGAAGACAGACAACACTTTTCTTTTGACGATTATTTGCTGTGGAGAAAGTACTTACCATCCTGTTATTGACCAGTTTTCTCCCGATTTCACCCATCGTGTGAATGGCATGACCAATGCCGAAATTGAAGCATGCTTGCGTAGTGGTTGGCCTCTTGTAGAAGTTGTAACATCACAGTTGTCAGGAATGGGTAAAACGGAATACATCATTAATAAGGCAACATCTAACAATCTAGGAATTAACACAATTCACATAAGTGGTCCTGTTACCAAGGAAGAGCTTGTTAAGCAATTTTGCCAAGCCAATACCTCAAAGAACGTGTTGTTGCACGTAGACCTTGCCACAATATCAAACACTGCTCTATTTGATACATTTATGTTTGAACTTATAGTCACAGGAATGGTCTCAAGTGGAATGCATATATACGGATTACAAACCAATACTATTAGCATAGAAGTGGCAACAACACCACAAAATAAACTCATAGACTCCCTTAATATATGCAGTACTTTTATCCGACGAAACCTAGAATGGAAAGGGTTCGACAATATGCTCATCAGTATGGAACTCAACAGTCCCGTGCAAACTGTTTGTCATTACCTAAAGGCTCATCAAGAAAGAAAATTAGATGAAAGAGATATTCCTCTAACAGGAAAGAATCAGGTTCATCCTCTTTCAGCTGATAAGTGCAAAAGGATTCTCACAGAGTTCTTCAAATCACAGAGCCAAATACTCTCATTCACAGTAGTAAACACCTTTCTTAGAATTTTAGCAGATGAATTTCGTCGGCTATCCGTTTCTCAATACTTCACAGTCGCTACATTACAGAAAATTGCGACTGTCTCTTGTCGAAGCAATCTAAGATCAAAGTTGGTGACTGCCCTGTGTGAAGTTGCAAAAGACTTTTCTACACGTTCAACAAACACAACTACCACAGAAAAAACTACAGCTGCGGATTTAGTGGATTATAAAGCCGGTGTTGAAGTGTCAGCTGAGCATATGGTGCAGAGTGTCAATGAAATGATTAAATGGGAAAGTAGCAATCATCTTTTGGTAGTTTTTCATAGACACGATCCACAAACATTATCCGTTCTCTATCGCGATGTTGCTAAAGTTCCAACTAATATAAGAGAACTATTTAAGGACCAACTGCGACGCCCATTACCTAACTACAAAGACATGACACAAGAAGACCTTCAAAATATTTTGGAGAAAGTATGTAGACATACCAGAAAGATGTTTGACAGAAGTAAATTGAAAAAGAAAGGTTTTGATAAGAACTATGCACTTACTCCGGACAATCTTCTGAAAATGATACTTATTCACAAAAGAGTGCGATCACGAATACCTATTGTTATAATGGGTGAAACAGGTTGTGGAAAAACAACCCTCATAACATACTTAGCAGTTGTATGTGAAGTTCCTTTTTACATATGCAATATCCACGCAGGAACATCGGTACACAACATTACTGACTTCGCAGCAAAACTGGTTGATGAAGCTAACAAGTCTGTTACAACCGAAATATGGGGCTTCTTTGATGAGATAAAATACATGCAACCATTTGGGGTTGTTGAACGACATCATATGTCATCGCCGATATAATGGTTCTACGTTACCAAACAACCTCGTCTTTATGGCAGCATGCAATCCATACCGGTTGAAGAAGGGAAAAAAGCAAACTGCTGGGCTAGATGGGAAAATCCGTTTTGATGAACAATCCAATTAGTGTACCGTGTACACCCACTTCCAGAAACTATGATGGACTACGTTTGGGATTATGGATCTCTCGACAAAAAGGACGAAGTTGTGTATATACGCCGGATGATTGCCGGGACGACATCTTATGAAGAACAGTTTGTTAAACTTTTAGCAATGTCTCAAGAATTTATACGAAATGTGGAAGGCACACAGTACTGTGTAAGCTTACGAGACATAAGCCGCTGCAAGCATTTGGCGGAATGGTTTAGACAAATGTTTAAGAAGAAAAAATTAGCAACAACTAGATATACTCAACCTGGTACAGATGAAAAGGAGCTGCGTAGTCAATTGCTAGCTTTAGCACATTGTTATTACTCAAGATTGACACTACGTGAACATAGGCAAAAGTATCTGGATCGCATAGTTAAGGTTCTGACAGAGTTTGGGAAGAACGTGAATAAGAATTACATCGAAACAAATATCCGAGCTGAGCAACAGAGCATGCTCGATCGAATGGATCTTCCGCCTGGAACTGCTAAGAACTTGGCGCTGAGAAAATGTTTTCGTCATACTGGTTTCCATACTGAACAAAATTCCGTGTTTGTTATCGGTAAACCAGGGTGTAGTAAGTCGTTGTCGATGCAGTTGATTCGCAGCAATCTCAGAGGACCAGATTCGAAGGATCATATTTTCAAAAACTACCACCGTTTACCGTGTTTCCCACAAGGATCAGAGTTTCTCTCAGAAGAATCATTGCCGAAAGTATTTGAAAAAGCACAACGATATGAAGACATAATTCTCGTGTTTGTTCAGTAGTTCTTCTTGATGAGATTGGGTTGGCTGAGGTGTCACAGTTTAATCCACTCAAAGTTTTGCACAACTTACTTGAACCCAGCGACAAAGATTTTCCTTCTACAGCAGTAGTTGGCATCTCGAATTGGGCATTAGATGCAGCAAAAATGAATAGAGCAGTGTACCTATCTCGTCCAGAACCAACCACTGACGATCTTTATGAAACTGCTAAAGCCATTCGCAATGATATTCAAAAGAAAAAAACACACCCTCTAACTGATGATCATTTGCGAAATTTGGCAATTGCATACTGCAGTTATCAGAAAGAGCAAAAACACAAAATTTTCATGGACTCCGAGACTACTATTCCATGATAAAGTCCATATCTGCAACACACACTTCTGAGCGATATCATAATATTCAATTACGAATAGAAAAAGGACTGTTGCGCAACTTTGGTGGGCTTCATCCAGATGATATGCTACCATTAATGAAAGTATTCACAACGAGAGTGGACATGGTTGCACAAGTTCCAAATCACACTCCAGTACTGGAACGTATATCCGAAAATCTGCATGACAGATTAGCTCGAAATTTGATGATCATTACGAGTGGCGACTCTGCACTTACAATACTCGAACAATCTTTGCGGGATAGAGAGCACAACATCATATTGGGAGTAGGTTTGAAGAAGACAATTCAGAGGAATATAACTACAGGATACTAAGCAAGATTATTCTGTGTATGGAGCGCGGAATACTCTTGTGTTGCGCGACCTTGATAATGTTTACGGAAGTCTGTACGACATGCTCAACCAAAACTATATGATTGTGGGCAAAAAGCAACACTGTAGAATCGCACTAGGAGCATACAGTAACCCAATGTGTCATGTTCATGAAGATTTTCGATGCATCGTACTTGTAGACGAACAGAAACTTGACCTATCGGATCCGCCATTCTTAAATAGATTTGAAAAGCAACGATTGAATTTTATTGACATTTTTAGACGGTCAACAAAGGAAAGCAGTTAGATTTTTGAAGACCTGGGTGTCTTCGATAACCTTAGTTGATGGAACCAAATTCAGTGCAAGGGATATGTTTCTAGGATTTCACAGTGATACCCTGCCATCACTAGTATATTTTTGCAGTGATTCTGCACATGAACCGATACAAAATATGGAAACTATTGTTGGGGCTTGTAAAATGTATCTAATGATGGTGGCCTGCCCAGATGCTGTCCTTAGATCTTTCGGTCTACTCTTGCTAAGGAAAAACCTTTAGAAATCGAGGAGCTGTTTCAGTCGTATTTCGAACTTCCACTACATTGTGGTATCTTAGGTCTTCTGACAGCACAACTTGTCCAGACGCAGGAGGCATCATGTATGAAGTTGCAATACAACAAGATGGAAAACGGTTTGAAGCTGATCATCTATACCCATACCAGTATTCACACGAATGTAGGTACGTGTCTTGAGGCTATATGTAAAACACACGAAGAAAAATTGAGTAAATTCAAGAGTGAAAGGCATTTAAGCTCGCGTCTTCGCCATTTTTGGTTCGAATCTGAAGACAACCTTCTTGTACTGCATTGCCAGCCAAACCTTGACTCCCAAAAAATGTTACTTGCAAAATGTCTCATCGATCAGTTACGAAGCGAGTATATAGCTCAAGGTGGCGTTCGAAGTTTAAAGGATAAGCATGTATGCTTGATAATACACATTGATAGAAATGAAATGCAAAACATAGAACAAAAGCAACCATGGCCATGGCAATTCAACTTTCTGTGCGGCTGGAACCAGATCACCCTTGACACACTGGATGAAAGGAAACCCGGTCTGAAAGATCTTGTGGGGAAAACGTTTCCAAAGTAATCGATGAAGGCCATATCGAATCTAAAGATGTTGTCAAAGAACAGGTACTCTGGGGTCTTACTTGCATGAAGTATTTTATAAATTCAAGAAGTGTTGACAGCTGCCTACAACTCGCAAACAGTATTTCCAACAGTTCTGAAATTATGGAGTGTTTCAAACCACATATATTAAAGCTCGTTGATGCATCAAGCGATGAAGTACATAGTTCAGCCTTTAAAACACTAATCCCAAGCTGGCAAGTTGATGCAGCCTGTAATGTATCGCTTCTGTACAGTTATGGAACCACAGTAGGGGCATTGATGGAGCATATCAAGAGTTGCTTCCGTCGTCCTTTAGGAAAAATACTATTTTTCTTGGAAAATGCCAGTGCTTGGAATGGTAGACCAACTAATAGTGAAACTTCTTCTGTCAAATCTGAAGAACGGAATTTTGGAAATGCTGTTTTAATTCAAGAACCGTTTTTGATATCCAAACTACCCGTACTCCTGAGCCACGAGGCCCAGAATCATGTGTAGTCGAAAGCAAAATTACTCGATCTACGATTTCCATTCTTCAAAGTATTTCATGATTAAGATTTGCATGCATCAAGAATGGTTCATGCGCCAATTTAACACATTACAGAGAGAAACTACTCTGGATAATGACGCAAATGTGGAAAGGCTTTCTATGCACCTTGCAAAAGTGATTGGAAGCACAATACCAGAATTAAACGATAAAGACTACCTGAAAGGTCACACAGATGACTATTTTAAAGACATGTGCGTTGTATTTGGCGCAGAGCATGCCCTGGATATAACTGAAGCGGAAATGGACATAATACAATGGCTTTTTGAGCAAAAGATTCTTATGAAAGAAATGTCTGCGTCAGAAGAAGCAACCGATTGCATTGCAAGGTGGGAGTTGGAATGTGGATACACGAAAATCTGATCATTACTGCGCTACAGATGTTAGTAAAATACATGGAAGTTACTGGAGAGACTGTGAAAGCCATGTTGAAATCCATGGAAACTGAAAAAGAACAGCTTTTCAGAGATGAAGATGTAGAGGAAGCCAAAAATATACCTCAAACAGATGAGGGCTTAGTGAATGAAAAATCAGGAACATACACGGAAACGACAGTAGATCAGAACGGACAACGCCGGAGTAGAGGAATTAAACCAGGCCCAGAAACAAATCATATGACAAGCACCGAGGAAGAAGGGACTCTACAACACACCGGAAATAAAATGGAAGAAGGGGTCGACGAAGAGCCACAGGAATATCGGCCCGACAAAAATTATAGTGACGATGAACGGGATAATACCGAAGCCAGTCGGACATTTGAAGACCAAGCGGAAATCGAAACTAGAAAAGTGACCATTGAGCAAATAATGGTGATGTATGTGTGCAAAGGTATGTTACCTACTTATGACGTGTTGAAAAATACAGGCGGTCCCGACAACTGGCAGAGAAATGCAGGATTGATCATTTTCTCGGCAGGACGAATTACAAGTGAACCTACCATTTTGCATTTTCTTCGGTTGTGTAGAGACTTTGTTGCAGTGTTATCAGCATATGGAATAGACAAGAAGACTATCACGTCATTGGCAAAAATGGGAGAAGATGATGATGACCCACTTTCTACAGATACTGTTTTTGATTTCGTCAATGAAACGGTACAGGAATTGATGAAAACATGCACGAAAGAAAGTGAAAAATTCAAGTTAGAAACATTTCTGTGCATGTTTTTTGCCCGAGCATTTGAGTCCAATCCCGACACTAATATTTTGCCACGCATTATTGAAAGTATATGTACACGGGATGGTAGGCTTATAACTGGCTCTCGTCCAGTGCTGCTGTACATACTGAAAACGGATATCGAAATAGATGAATTAGATATCTCGGCCATATTTGAAGAAATCATTAATGATCCGTCAATTAATGAGGTTCGTTTCCCAAACCTTCGCATGCTAGACGATGTTCTTAAACACAATGAATCTGTTGACAATCATCTTGTTACAGTGTGTGCTGATATATTGCGTGACATTTCATGCAACCATATCTCCCGAGACAGACTCAGCCAGATAACTTCTGCGGAAGATTCAGTCTTGCGCACTATGTCAAAAGCAGTTCATGTTGTACACGAAGCCAGAACTTCTTCTCTTCAACTTGCTTTTTCAATAGCATTTGCTCGAGCAGTTTGGGAGGCATTCGCCGAACTTCTTGAGTATAGAAGCGTAAGTGAATTTCAATCCAATGGTGACTTATTCTTCCTTGGTCGAGAGCTCAACAGCTTTCTAACAGTGAAAAGGGGCACTTCGAGTGAAGCAAGATCACAGGCATTACAACATAATTTTTTGAAGCAATTACGAAATAGAATCGATATCATAAAAATGAAGAATTTGTGTGATCAACTGCATAACCCTCTAGATGCTTTCAAAGAATTACCTTGGCAGAAAGAGTTGCTTACTTCTCGACTTGGATACAGTCCTATGAGTTATGTGAATCATTACCAAGATGTCATGGATGCAGTAGCCGCATGGCAAAAGAAAACAAAAAGTCAAAAATAGAGGAATTTCTGAAACGGGCATGTACTGATGACACAATTCGATTGGCTCTATTGGCAGTTTCCGCTGATATATTTTACTTCATCAAAACTGTGAGACCTCTGAATGACACAGAAAAAGGACAGGCTAAATGGCTGCATGATCAAGTTAGCAAACAAGGATTCCACCCGACTTTCAAACGTCTGATGAAGCTTTTGTTAGGCATTGCAGATTTCACTGACCACCTACAGTTAGGCACAGGTTCCGAAGAAGTCGAAAAAGCGGCTATTGCTATTCATTTAGCATCGGTTGTTGTTTCAAAAGCCGATATTTCAGCGGAGTCGGATTTTTTGACATACATTGAAGGATCGTCCTCTATAAGAATATGCATTTACCTGCTGCAGGTCGTCCTACACAGTATCTGTCTAAATCACAAAATGTAGAAAGAAAACAGTGTCCTTCTTGCAATTTTTATGTGATTGGCGAAGCATGTTTGTCGGAAACTCGCTTCACATGTCCAGTTTGTAACGCAAGATCTAGGCATGAGGCTGTGAATCTCGTGAAAAGCTTACGTGACATCAGTATACCGCAAGACAAACCAGGCTACCAGACAAGACCTACAGCAGCAGATTATCAGGAAGATTTCGCGATAAGATGTCTCTCACCAGCCGCTTACCGAGTTCTTTGCATATTTTTGCACATTTGTTTTCAGTTAGGGTTAGAAATGGATATAGTGAAATGGGAAATCCTCAGCAGTATTCTACAAATAGCCAAAGGAGCAGAAAGCAACACAATATGGGAGCAAATTAAGAACGATTGGCGTGTTCTGCAGACTTTGTTGACCACTAACCGAGAGAACACAACGCTTTTTTTGCATAACGTTATCAAAGAAGCAGGAAACATTCTCTCTTGCACAACTAAAGGAGATCGGCTGCAAGTTGAAAACAAATTTTCCCAAAATTGTGATATTTTGATAAGAAATGCCAAATTGTCAACGAGATTTCCTGAAGTTGTCCTTAAAAAATATAGGATCAGATGTATTGGGATTTGAGCAAAATCTGAGAGAAATATGCTTGGAAAAGAAAATCGAGCTTCCGCAGTTGCTCCGTAACCGGAAGACTGTCTCCTTTGAGAATTTCAGAGTCAGTGTTCTACTTGAAATTGCATATCGTAAATCAGATTATAAGTTCCTTTGCTTATTTCTCAGCTGGCAAAAGTCTTTAAATTGCTTAAAGTACCTCCCAGCTCTTCTGAAATGGAATAAATTTGTCTCAAGTTGCCTTAATCAGCGTATCGAACGTAAAGAAGCGAAGAAACCGATTGAAGACTTCTTAAACGGTGACAGGCTCTCTTCGACTGCAGATGGGCGTAATGCAGTTCGTGAACAGTTTCTTAGTGAGTTTCAGCCTGCATGGAATAAAGTTAGAGATAATTGGAAAATGCTGACAGGTAAAGATGCAGAATTTGTACCAATGGGATTGGAACAGCCGATGAATTTATGTCTAATTGAAGGAGACGAACCATCACATCTACAACAGATGATAATGGCGCTGCAAGACATTCAAAACGAATTCCTTCACCAGACGCTAGCTATTGCAGCATCACAGAACAGGGCAACCTTGTCTTTGTCTCGGTACAACTGCAGCGTGCGTGGTCTTCCACTCATTCAACTCACTAACAGCAAACTGAAATAATACAATACGAATGGAAATGCCACCCTACTTGAACTTTTGTGATATTAATACCAACTACGGAATGGGAACCATGATCAAATATGATTTTCTTGCTATCGAAAGAGAATTAGCCACAGTACTAGTTGCTAATAAGGCTTTTGACATGCCCAACAATGCTGGAGACATTTTTCTTATTCCGATGAACTCTTTCATGCATGTGCTTCAATCTTGACGGAAGTTAAATGTGCTATTCGCCAGGAAGAAT
The DNA here is from genome assembly GCA_023653785.1 of Ophioderma brevispina. Lineage (NCBI taxonomy): Eukaryota > Metazoa > Echinodermata > Ophiuroidea > Amphilepidida > Ophiodermatidae > Ophioderma > Ophioderma brevispina. The sequence continues at coordinate 20,181 of JAMKCH010001174.1, forward strand.
TGCCAGATGTCATCAGCAAAGAAATTCGGAAGGCGCATGGGGAAAAAACAAATTTTGTTAAGATCTCTTAGAGATTCTGGATGTTGTTCTTCTTTCCTGAAGAAACTTGGGTGGGGAGATTCTGATATTACATCCGATACAACCTAGAAAGTTTTAGCCATCGCTGGTCTGATTTACTACCGATCATTCCCGACAGAGATGCTGCCCAAACCAGACAGAAGAAAATCAAGCTTTGCCACATTACCAGTCTTTACGAAACTTTGGAAGACAACAAGCTTGATAGATGTCACGATTGCTTCATTACCTTCGAGTTATCTCAAAAGCAATTGACAAAGCAAGGGAAACACTTTTAAAAGAACAAGCTGCTAAAAAACCGTCCAAAGAAGAACTGACCGTACTGGTGGCCACGATTGGAAGATTCTTTTTCGTGTATGTAGATCTGGTCCCAGGATATCGACACCGATGCTTGTTTTTTGATGAAAACAATCGGCTGGATCTACATTAGACTTCACTGCTGTGACCAATAAGTGATAACCCTCCGATCTACGCGGGAAAATGTGACTGAGCTATTCGCATTATTCTAAAGGAGGACGTTCAGGTACAGTTTAATTTATCCATGTCTATCTTGTTCAATAGCAATTTATTTCGATTGGGATAGTGTTGTTGTTAATTATAATTTAAAAAAAAAATAAAATATATGGCGCCTCGTTTTAAACAAATACTGGTAGGTTTTTTCAGATGTAGCGATGACCGTTGATCTAGTGTTAGAAAACTCCAAAATATTTTTCAGCTGGCTTCAAAGGCTATTTTTCTACAAAAATTTAAAAGGTGCATTTCGTGATTCAAGCACCTTTGTTTTATTCATTGTTCAGCTGATATCCTTGAGACAGCTTCATGTTCACAATTTTTAGCTGATACCGATCTTTGCGGGTTTGTGTTATAAGCAAATGCACTTCCCACGGGTCACATAGGCCACTTGCTATGATTAGTCCGTTTACGGACAGAAAATACAAAATTGCAATTTCTTCCACACACGGATCATTTGTAGTAAGATTGGCACACTGGATTACGATGTTAACGTTCAGATGATATGAAAATTCAACTTTTTTGAGGTAAGTTGGGGGGAGGGGACGAGGTGGGGATCACGAAATGCCCCTTTAAGCTACAGTTCGTAGTGATACGCGGTTAGAGTGAGTAGCCTTATTCTAGGACTGATGTATGATTTAAAACATCCCGGAGTCTATAGCTATCCATCATTAAACACTTAACACAGTTTTGTTCTGAGGTGAACAACCGGAACCAGAGAAGGAAAAAGGTAGGTGTAAAATTTATGGTCTGATGATTGTGTGGGAAGGTAGACGACTGTATTTGCGGTTATACTAATAAACAAGTGTAAGAATGAAGGATATTATAAAATATAATAGTTATGTATTTGTTAATAGAAAAAAATGTCTGAAGTTAGAACTGTCTTATGTTTTTTTTCTGAAGGAACGAAGTGAGATGCATTAGGTATACACAGAAGACCCACGTGCTGCCAACAAAAATGACAAACCGACGGGTCAGAGACAGTTCAAGACTTATATAAATGCAGTATGGATAATGCTGGAAGTATGTTTACTTCCGATATGACTCATACAGAGATTACACACATGTCTTAATGATACCTGTAGGCCTATGCAAAGATGCGAATTGGTAAAATAACAATGAAACACGGAATAAAGCCAAATTTTATGTCGATTTGTTGGTATATCATTTACAGGTAAGCATGGTCATACCTTCACATGAAAGAACTTGCTGTGAAACTTTACAAGGCTGATAGTGATCGAAATGCCTAAGATTGAACGAAACGACGATGCAATCGGCGGATAATCAAAGTTCAAGTGAGAGTGGTGTAATTTGGTAGAATGAGGGTTAATTGGGAAGTGCAAGAGCAGGTCAAAGCAGAAACTAGTTGTAGCGAAAACAACATGGAATTTTGAGTGAGAGCATTAGATTCCAACTGTAAACTAACCAGCATTTCTTGTAATTCTCGGGCACAAGCTTGCAAGGATTCTTGCCTTCACAGGACACATTACAGGAGCTACTGCACGGCAGACTCTCAACATCAAGGGACGCCATTCAAGGTCATGGATTGTCGCGCAAGTAGCCAACACCGGAGGTGGGTTTATTTCTCCGGCTAAAAGTCGGAATACAGTTTCAACGTCAATATTATTCAACAAATTCCCAAGAAATGAAATCGGTCAATAGGGATAAATGGCCTATATGTCATTGTGATGGTTACCAACAAGGTTCTAGCTTGACTCGACAAATTCGACAGCAACTTTGGAAGATCAGCATAGAAGTGAGGGCTTATACTTCACGTCTTAAGGAACTCTCGTTCTTAAAAGACAAAGTTAATGACATTGTTATCATCGCTATCCTTTGTGCATTTGTAAGTGCAAAAAGAAATGCGAAAATCTATATACAAAAACTCAATAATAGTGTTTACCAAGACAAAATGATGAAACTTTGACAATATCATAAAGGATTTAATGATAATTATTTAAAAATACCTTCAAGGAGGAAAACCTCTGTGATATTTGGTTATGCAGTGTGTACAGCCCCAACACTTCTACTACTCAATAAATATCCCAATTTAAAACAATCATAACCTTCACACGGGACCAATAACATTTTTTTCCAGAAACACATTACTTACAACCCTTTTGGTGAATTTAGTTCAATTGTTGTCTCCACAAAGCCTGTTTAAAATCACAAATGACCGTAGAGGACCGTGTAAGACAAAAACATTAAAACCCAAAGAGGTATCTTTTAATTATAGGGGTTTGCATGTGAATAGTACACTTCAGAAACAAATATATATGGACTGATTTTCCAATCTCTGTGCAACTGGAGCATCCAATTCCCTCCAACACTGATGTAGAAGCCCGTTAGAACGGGCTCCCGCTATCGTTGGTTATGAGCCACTGAATCACGTGGATCACACACACAAATTATAGAAAGCTAATCGGAACAGGTGCATGAGCCAAGGTTTGAAACCGTAACCAAGGGATCTACCAACGTTGTGCACTATCTCAGTGAATATTATTATCAGCCATTGCATTATAACAGTGCGTTTTTTCCCTTCACTTTAACCACCATCACAACATCAAGATAGACGTGGCCGTTGTTTCTGAATAGCAGCAATATTTGAGGATCAAACCATACCCCCCACCTGAACATATGGAATATGGTCCAGGTGCAAAACATTGGTGAATGGTTAATAAAAAATCAATTCCACCTCAAATATTGCTGCTAATCCGAAACACAGGCACGCTCTATTTTCAAGGGTGCATGTTTGCCCGTTCTTTTAGGGTGTGTTTTCAGCCTTTACTTACAACAGGAATACTATAAGCAAATACAAATGTTGAAGTGGCTAAGAGGATATTAGGTTGTTTATATATACACCAGTGTATAATGTTACAGTCAATACCATTAATCATTTTCATGTGTAATAATTGGTAATTTGTATATGTCACAATGCAGACATTCCATAAGTGGGATTTCATGACATTGTGTTACTACGTTTTGGAAGGTAATATTTAATAATTCAGTAAGAATGAATATGTAATTTCATGGTTAATAGCCCTTTGAGATATTTCTGTATTACTCGGCTTTCCTAAATATTCCAGTAACTCAGTCTGTATCATACAGCGCTTTATCCTAGCTTGACGCGTGCCGATCACCTTTACATGGAGAGACACAGACCGAAGCGTAATCTAGTATCTGCGTAACACCATAAACTATACTTAGTGCAAATGCAATCATGGGCACGTGCTCTCTACTTGCACTATACCTTCATCAAAAATAGTAAAAAGCAGAGGCAAACTTGGTATAGGCTTACGTATTTAAAATAAATGAAAATAAGGCTCAGTTAGTTGAATGTTTTCAAAAATATTGTTAGTAAATCATGTCTACAGAGTGATGATTGTTACCCGTTTGTTCTCATGAAATAGAACAATGCAATGGCTTTGGTTCCATACCACACTCATTCCATTTCATGAACAAACAGGGGATAACTAATAATATTGTGGACATTGGTGTGTCAAAAACAATATATCTTCTTCAGTAATGGTAATAGTTTCATTGTGGTAAATGGAGATCTTAGATTTGTGACCAAATCATGGTCCGCTCATACAATCTTGCCAATAGTGAAATTGAGGATAAGTGAAAATGAGGATAAGCAGCAATCATGCAAGAGAGAATAACAAAAAAAGGAAATGAATTGAGAGAATAAATCAATATAATTATGCACAATTCCATATAACTACTCAATGGGAAAACACCAAATAGTGAAAAACTGAAGTTTTGAGGACATGGTATAACTGTTCTCCGCCACTAGACATACGCAATGACGTCTGAAAATCTACAACAAACAGCTGACTGTGATTTTACACCAGTGCAGAATAAACAAAGATCCAATAATATTTGTGTTAGAGGTCAACTGAACAAGACATGGTGCACAATATTACGCTTATAAATCTGGGATATTCACACGGAAAGCTTTTTGATCGCAAATCGGAATTTTGTACGCACTGAGCTGGGTATAGAAATTAAAGAACAGATAAAAAGTGCTGCCTTGTCTCAATACATCAGATTTCAGCAAACACTTGCAGGTTATGTAGCACATCCATGCCGTAACAAAAATACCAAATACGAATTTTGATGATTTTTTGTGTGTTTTAATGTACACCATTATATAGGTCTTGTTAGAAGGATTTAAAAACATCAAAACAATATTTCTGTTTATAGTGTCACAACATCCAGTTTTCAAAATCCAGCTTGTTTTTCTGGATCCACCCTAATAATAGCAAGTGTTCCATGCACGAATCCGACATATAGCTCTAGTACAATGTTACGATCGATGATTTTAGTACGGTTAAAGCATAAAACGGGGTGTTACCAAAGATAGTGGAGAGTGCTTTAGAGGTGGCATAATATAAGCACATTTACGCAATGATACTCAAATGATACTTGGCGACATTGATTTGAGTGGATTAGAAAGGGGTCACATCGCAAGTTTCTGAACACTACAAGTAAATGGATGTTATTACAAACCTATATTTAAAGGTGCGGTGTTCCGATCATTCATTGGGACCCCGATTTACCGGAAGTAGTATCAATGATATCAGATGAAGGCCATATTTTTCTCACTGCCGTCCTGAATTTGAGCTGTCAATCATTTCATTCCCAAAATATAAACAAAAAACGCCGTTTTAGTGGTTAACCTCAATATTAGCAGAGTACTGAATAGGGCCTTGCAACGCTTATTGCGTCTACCATAAAACCACAAGTTTGTTCCCATGGTACTTGATGGGTGTTAGTGCAGGTGCCAGGCTCTCATACAAGTAGAGAAAACAATAACATAAATCGGAAACAAGCAAATTTAATGATGTGAAGTTTTTCCACAGTTGTTTATTTTATTAATATATTATTGAAGCAGTAGTAGTGTTCATTATTATAAGACAAAATATATTACAATGTAAAGAATGTAAAGTCTATTGGAGAATATTTACAAAAGGAATGCAGTTTTTGATTTAATGTTTTAATGTTTGTGTTTATATAGCGCATATATATATATATATATATATACTATCTATATATATATATCTAATTATATATAGATCTAGATATTATAGCTATATACTCTACTTGACTGTACTGTCTAATTAAAGACCTACTCTGTTGTTCTATGCACTTTTTAACTAAAGTCAAACAAACAAAATGTAGATAATATTCCATTGAGAATGCATCTTTCAAAAGAGCAGCAACGATATGAAAAAGGTGGCTTATTGTAAACCCATTCTCAGGCCCGTAGCAGGAATTTAAGTGGGGGGCGGATTTGCCAGAAGTGGGACCTTTTGCGTACCAACAAACCAATTTTTTTCGGCTCGCTCGCTCGCCGGTTTTGACCCAAAATTGTTTTTTTCCACCGTCGTCTACAAATTTGAAGGGGGGGGACGGAAGATAATACAATCGTCGCAGCGTTGCAAAAAAAACAGTACAATAACAACAATTCATGCACTTATCCACTGTACTCAGTTCACACACCAGGCGCGCAACCCTTTACAAACAACGGAATTAGGAAAGCGCGGGGGGCAAAATTTAACACCTCAAAGCGGACCTTAGAAATGACAAAGAGGACCTTCAAACATCATAAAGCGGACCTTGTTCATTTTCTGGGTTGCCGCACCCCCCGCACCCCCCCTGGCTACGGCCCTGCCCATTCTGCCCTACTTATCTAATCTGGAAAGTTATATGTACAACGTACTATTATACGGTTTTTTAATAGGTTTTATGTCTATTTGGTGAGATTCAAAAGCTAACAAATCGAACTGATTTTTTCACATATGCATTGGAATTCAGATAATTTCGGTGATAAGGGTCATTAGGGCAATGGAAGCCACAAAATCGTAGTGGTGATGCATTGAAGTATATATATTTATGCATGTTTTGTTCAGTAAGTCGTGATCATTCTGCAAATGACCCCTCGTTCATTAAAAATGTGCACACATTCCCTCTTGCTTTGTAGTAGTTTTTTATATCTTACCTGCGTAGGAATCAAGTGAAACCATTATGAAGATAAACATGCACACTTGTTTACTTGTTTGGTACTAGCAAGGCAAAAGATCACATTGTTTTACATATCTTTGAAAAGTTAGGATTTTCATTTTGGGGCTATGTTTTTTAAAGCAATTATGACCAAAATGTCACGAAACTGCCACAACCTACATGATGCTCTGTAACGCTCCATCTCTTTTTATCAGTCCTTTGAATAAGTAGTTCGAATATTATGCTGTACTCAATGTTTCTTTGATAACTCAGTGTGTTCGATATCCTGTTTGGTTTTTTGATTTGTGCAATTTAGGGGGTGTTATGGTGTAAAAGTTTTAACTTCCTCTAAATTGCTTAACCCATATGTTCTTTTGTTTCATATAGTGTTTTGATATATTTTTTTTTTTCCTGAAATTGAGATATTTGTGCATATTAGGTGACAGGTGGTATTTAAAATGGTGAGTTTGGGATTATATAGTGCATGTATTGTTGCCAGTGTTTAAGGGTGTTACTTGTTTATTGATTATTTTGCCTTGTGTCCATCTTGCTTGTGACTGCCTTTGGGGTGGTGTGAGATGTGTAGGTTTCTGTGTTTGAACTTTGTTGTTATATTTGTCCTACCATCTTACATTTGAAATTTGTCTCATAGCGATTTTCAATGATTTTTAATGTGTAACTATTTTTTTTTTTTTTTTTTTTATGTGCATTTTAATGTAACTAAATATTGTTGCTATCTGTGTAATGTTTGAAGTATTATAATTGTAACACATCGCAATTTTGGTCGGTCCTTTAGGCCACAGTTGTTTTATTTTAATATAACTTATTGAATTTGAAATGATGATAGTACAAACACCATATTGTCTACATTATATTAAATGAGATAATCTCTACCCTGACTATACTTTGTACACTTTCATACTAACTATATTTAGGGTAGTCCCCCCAGAGTGTGGAGAGTGGCGTGGGTGCTTTAGCGTTAGAGACTTTGGCCTTTGGACCCAATGGCCCCGGTTCAAATCTCAGTGGGGCCTCCTTGCTGGATTGTTTATTCTAGGTACTCATTCGGATTTAATTTTGTAGAGAGGAGCGTATTGATTAAAATCAGAATTGCCACTCTCCCTCCCATGGTTCATTGATATGGCAAATGACCTGAAAGCTCTCACTGTCCCATTGGTGTGTTTGTCTCGTCAATGTTTGGATGTAAGCACAGGGCGCTTGATTAAGCTGCTAGCCATTTTGTAAACTTGCTTTGTCTCTGTCTAAAATATGTTAATTAATAATGTTAGCAGCGTCTTTATACTTGGTTTATCCGTGTAAGAGCGCTATATAAAATGCTGCATAGAATAGAATAGTGTGACATGGTCTATAGATTCACTACATTTCCAATATATATATATTATATATATACTCTACTTGACGGTCCTGTATAAATTAAAGACCACTCTGTGGTTCTAGGAACTTTTTAACTCAAGTCAAACAACACAGTAGATAATTCCATGAAGACCACCTGCATCTTTCAAAAAGAGCAGCAACGCATAGAAAAAGGTGGCTTATTGTAATCCCTTTCTCAGGCCAGCCAGGAATTTAAGTGGGGGTGGCTGTTTGCCCAGAAAGTGGACCTTTTTGCGTAACCAACAAACCAATTTTTTTGACAACCAATTTTTTTTCGGCTCGCTCCGCTCGCCGGTTGACCCAAAATTTTTCACCGTCGTCTACAATTCGAAGGGGGGGGGAAGATCATACATCGTCGCAGCGTGTGCCCCAAACAGTAAAACAATAACCAACAAATTCCATTAATAATTGCCATTATCCACTGCTCTCATTCACACACCATGCAGCGCAACCTTACAACAACGTAATTTAGGAAAGCCTCCACATTTAACACCTCAAAGCGGACCTTCGCATGACAAAGCGGACCTTCAATCATAAAGCGGACCTTGTGTCATTTTTTGGGGGTGCGTCGCACCCCCCTCACCCCCCCTGGCTACGGCCCTGCCCATTCTCCCTCTTTATCTAGAATAGGGAAAATTTATATTTACACTTAATATGTATAGGTTTTATAGTTTTAAGGGTTCTTAATTTGGTGATATTCAAAGCTGAAAAAAATCGACTGGTATTTTTCACTATGCTTGAATTCAGTAATTCGAGGATATGTCATTAGCAAATGGAAGCAAACAAAATCTTAGTGTGATGCATTGAAATAAAGTATATTATGCTGTTTTTTCATTACTTCAGTGCCATTCTGCAATGCCACACTCGTATTAACATGTTGCACACATTTCCTCGTAGCTTTGAGGTAGTTTTATTCTTTACTGCGTCGGAAATCAGTGAATCCCATTATGAATATAAACCATGTCCCCACTGTTTATTTGTTGAGTATAGCATGCAAAAATCAATTGTTTTACATACTTTGCAGTTAAGGATTTTCATTTTAGGCTATGGTTTAAGCTTATGACCAAAATTGTCACGAAACTGCCCAAACCTCACATGATCTTGATAACAGCTCCATCTTTTTTTATCAGGCCTTTGAATAAGTAGTTCGAAATATTTATGCTTACAGCAATGTGTCTTTTTCTCTCTCAGTGTTTTTCGATATCCATGTTTTGTTTTTACTTGTGGCATTTAGGGGTGGGTATGGGGTACAAGTTTAACTCTCTAAATTGCTTAACCACATATTTTCTTTTGTTTTCATATGTTTTTGATATATTTTTTTCCTGAAATTGAATATTTTTGTGGCAATATTAGGTGACAGGGGGTAGTTTAATGGTAGGTTTGGGATTATATAGTGCATGTTATTTCTGCCATTGTTTTATAATGGTTTTTTTTTTTTTTTTTTTTTTTTTTTTTTTTTAATATTAATTAGGTAATTTCAATCAAAGTTGTGAGAGTGTAGGTTTTCTGGTGTTGAACTTTGTTGTTTATATTTGTCCTAAACCAACTTACATGTGAAAATTTTGTATCTAGCGATTTCAATATTTTTAAGTGTACATTTTTTATTGTGCAATTTTATGAATCAAATTTGTTTTTGCTATCTTGAAATGATAATTTTGGAAGTTATGATATTGTAAACAAAATGCAATTTGGTCGTCTTTAGGCCACATGGTTTTTTTTTAAAATATAACTTATGAATTGAAATGAATGATAGGTACACCATATTGTCTACTATATAAATGAGATATCTCTACGCTGTATAACTTGTCAAATTTCTAATATACTTTGAAAAAGGGTAGTCCCACCCAGAGTGTGGAGAGTGCGTGTCCTAGCGGTTAGGATCGGATGCTTGCCTTTGCCCAATGGTCCCCCCCGGTTTCAAATCTCAGTGGGGGCCTACTTGCTGGATTCTTCTAGGTACTCAATTCCTGGTAATTTGTAGAGGGAGCTTTGATTAAACTCAGAATTGCCACTCTCCTCATTGTTCATTGGATGAGGTCAAATGAACCATGAAAGCTTTCACTTCCCATTGTGTTGTGCCTCGTCAATGTTTGATGTAGCAACACCATGGGCGTCTGATTAAGCTGCCCTGGCCATTTGTAGTGCTTTGTCTCTGTCTAAATATGTTTAATTGAAATAATGTTAAGCCTTTGATACTTGGTTTATCCCTTGTAGAGCGCTATATAAAAATGCCTGCATAGAAGAGAATTGTACATGGTTCTACGAGATTCACTGACACTGTTGGTTACCCTTATATATCATATATAATTTACATAATCAAGTTGACCAAAGTCTTGTTAGCTTTACAATACCTGCCGACGTAGCCCTTCGAACTTTAAATATTTTATATATTTTATTATATTAATTATTATCTATATATATTATTATATATAATTATAAATATCATAATATGCGTCTTCTCATTCTTCTTCTCTCTCTCTCCATCTTCTTCTTCCTCTCTCTCTCTCTCTCCGTGTTTCCCCCCGTCCACGCGTGCCTTTTCTGCGCGCCCTCTGCTCCTGAAATTCTTTTAAAGGGCTGTGAAACACAAGGGATCTGGTAGAATGCAATTGGTGTTCTACCTCACCTGTACTTGAACAATTGTTCATACATTGACATTAGAGATGTGTATTGTTAAGTTTTACAATTCTATAAATTATGGATTTTTATGCTCTCAATGCTAAAAGGGAGCAATTCGCAAAATGAGATACTTTAAATGTACACTGATATTGCTCTTCTTTTAATTCATATTATGTGGCAAACTCTTATTTGAATAGCATACCAGGCAAAAGGGTTGTTGCTAAACATCACCGCTTCATTCCCTGATATATATCAAGAGTGCATGAGCGTAAGATGAAAAGTTCTTTATGAGCATTTGTTGGCTTCATTATATATTTAATATTTAAGGAAAAATGTTATACGAAGTGGAGCTCAAAACTCATTATTTGGTTTTAAAGAATGGGTTTGAAGAGCGATGGGAATTGAACTAGCTCTATATTGGTTTTCCGAGCAAGAAAGTTAAGCCTGAGTTGGGTAAATTACACTGAATTATTTTGTATACTTTGTTTGAGCAGGAAATTAAAATTCACATAAAGAGTGTGTAGTTGAGATTTAAAGGCGTATTTTCAGTAAGCAGTGTGATAAAGCATATTTTATTATAAAGAATCATTTTTTAAATATCAGATATAACAGCATTGTAAACAGATTAACAAGGCTAACTCGTATTTACGCGATGCGTAAAATATGTCCGCGCCGAATATCGCATCACTAAGTGATGACTATAACTGCACCAGTCCACCCTTATTTTTGGCCACCACTAGCTCGAAAAAATGGTTACCTTTTGGTTGAAATGACTAAGAAAATCTTAAAATCATCATGTAAAAATCCCTGAAAATTCACGAAATTTTAGTAAAACTGATAATTTTATTCAATTTGCAACACTATTTTTGGAAAAATCATGTGACCCCCATTTAAATTGGGGATCCAAACGAGGTTAGAAAGGTGCAAAAACACATATTTTCCCTTTTGTTCCAAGAAATGTAACAGGCTGGCAACCCAAAAGACTGGACCACGTGTAACCACCAACCCACCAAAACTACGAAGACCTTTCATGAAAACATGGGTACTAACCTATGTTAATACCGTTGTTGTGGTTACTTTTCCCCCCTCCACCTAGCATTAACGTTGTTATTTTGCCTATCAATTAGCCTCATTTGATATTTACTTTGGCCCGAAATATGCCCAAAATCTAATCAGGTCGAGACCTTCTCAGCCCACTTCGTTCCAAAAGCCAGTTACATCATTATACGCTTATATGGAACTCCAGATAAAAATGTTAACCCACAATTTATCATAAATGCAACTTAGATATTTATTAGCATTTTACCCCAAAATCTAATAAGGTCGAGAACTCATCAACCCCTTTCTTTCCATTCCACCAGTTTACATCATCGTAGCCTCATGAACTCCAGATAAATAGTCGACAATATGGTCACATGTTGACATTATCTGTGTCATGTGGACCTTTTCCCTTGACCTTCCCACCCCCTGACAGAGAACCCATTGTAGGACCCTGGGGTATGAATTACAGGGTTAGTAGGGGGGTTTCCCCACCTACAATATACCAAGGTTGGGCTACTCTAGCTCATCCAGAAAAAACGATATGAACCAATTATGTCCATGGTTAAACATTTTTATCACGGACATACATACATATACTGACATCATACGGACTCTGACATACAGACGGACATACTGACGGAGCCCATTTTATAGTCCCCCTCCCTAACTTCGTCGGCATGGACAATGACAAACCAGGTGCCTAAGGATATACTTTGAAGTTTTTTGAATTGCAGGCAATGTCACAATTTGCACAGATACCAGGTGGTGGCTAAAGCACTACTATTTAGTTATTGGTATTGATAATCATTATAATCAACATAATATTGCCTGTATAATCAAGTAGTGCTCATTGTACTCAAAATTCAACCGCGCAACATTGGTTAAAGGGGCTTTGTTCCTATTTTAAGTGTATCGCATTCGTTATTGATAGTGTTGGACTGTTGGCATATTGGCAAATCCCTATTCACTACTTTCTATATTGTTAACAATTAAAACAGCAGTTTTTTGTCTCTTATCTGGGAGAGGGATTTGAACGCTGAAATTCAAACATAATACAAAAAATATTGCCTTTCATTATATCAAAAATTATACTACTTCCGGATAAATCAGGAGGTCCCAAAGATCGAACAAGCACCTTTAATATATAAACAAAAAACAATGGCGAATATTCAAGCGAAATGTTTTCGTTTTGATCTAACTCCAGTACTGTATTTCTTATTAACCCGGCAATCAATCTTGTTTTGGCAAACTCTTGTCTAATTCAGTCCCCTCAATAGCACAGTTTTTTAGAATTTTGCTATATGTTGTACTCATGGTCAACGTACAAAGAATGAGTGTGCGTTGGTGTCCCGAATTTCGTTAGCAGGCATTACCTTCGGGCATTATGGGGGCACTTGTATTCAAAGGTGGAATGATGCTAACCCAGAAAACATGTAAAAAGGGTCCCTTTTTTTCCCCAACAGGGCGATGTACGCACCTACAATTAGGGTGTCCAAAAACAGCAAATATGAGAAAAGGGTATGTTCTTCGTAACCCTGAAAATTTGTGATCTACATTTTCATAATATCAAATTCAGCCAAGATCAAAATCATCTGATATTGTCAATCATAAGTACAGGCAATAGCAATGAAAATAGTTATATTATACTGCATCATTGTCTTGCTGTTTTTGTAAAAAAAAAAGGGTAGCAAAACAATGAACACAAAACTTAAGGTAATTTTTTAGTTGGAATACTTGTTTAGGGTGCAGTGTTTAGAGGTTCATCATGTCGTTGAGTAATATTATGTAGCACGTTTCATTATTACTGATCCACACAACTCAACTCAAGTTATATGGCATCAGTAAAGATTAAAAACTTCTTCACTAACCTTATAACCCCCCCCCCCCATTATCTTACGTGTCCAACAACCTTTTGTCCCACGATAGTAATTTAATGGTGCACATAAATCATATGTGGAAATATGCCACTGGCCTGAAGATTTTATTTTATGGTAGATTAGAATTTTATCTAAAATATATTTGGTTTGAAAGTTTTTGGTAAGAAACATTTTGTGCAAATCTATCATCATAGTACAACAACTTCTAAACTTCAACTTTCAATGAGAGGTATAAACATCATTTTTTTGGCAATACCCATTATCTCATCCCGATGTTGGTGTATTATATACCGACTTAGCTTTTTTTTTTTCCTTATATGATTTTAACCATTTGTTTCTAAACACAAACAGCAGTGTGTTAGGAAGGCAAGTAGGGTATTTTCTGACTAAACCTACTGAAACTAGAAGTTTACAAACGTATTGCCCCACTATTAAGAGCTGCACAAACGTTTCTTTTAGACCACAAATTTCCCTTACAGTGTCTGGCATATGCCATAATGTTAATATGATGTATTGTTTGAACTTGAAACAATTTTAGGGGCAGAGTTGCTTTTGTTGATGTGTTTTATTTCATAATGCACAGACAGAAATACATGTTTCGAGGGCTGCCTTGATTAGGAATCTGGGATTCCCCAAGTGATCTCCAAATCTTATATTACCAAATCTCTTCTTATTAAATGACGCATACCCACTTTAAGCTTTATTACCTCACAGGTAACTTGTTACACAGACAATTATCAACATAACTGTGCATGTTATCTCACAAATTTGAACATTTTGGGAACGCTCTTCAAAAATGTGCCGTTATTATTTGTGTTATTAAAAATAATCAACTGAAAGTATGTGAAAATACTCTGTTCGCTCCCAAAATCTGAGATGAATTCAAATTTTTTGCTTTGGAGCAGCAAACCTTTAAGTGTCCATACTCGCAGTACCATACTGTGTAAAAAATCCAATCCTATATTAATACAAACAGGGATTTTCAAAAAACACATGAAAGGAACGTCGTTTGAGCTTAGCTATTTAGATCAGTAATATATTAGAAAGCAATTATGTATATATGCAAAAAATATATTGTTAGAAATTGAGGGCGGCAACCTTTCCTCCTGACATCTTTTGAGTAATCCTTAAAATCTGCTAACATTTGTGTTTCATTTCTGTGGGGCCATTTCATAGTACAATGCATGAAAAGATGGTAATGTTGTAATATAATGAGGAACAACTGTGTTTCAATATGGAAAAAGGTTACCTTTGAGGTAAATGCATTGTGCATAGCAGGGGGCAGCTGCCCCCCCCCTCGTGGGGAATTCGTACCCCCCTTTTGCCACCTGAAAAAGTAGTGATTTACTAGGCCATATTACTATACAACAAATTTAATATATGCTTTCCACCCTGGGGCAAGACTCCCTATATACCCCCCTCTTATTATTTACATGCAACATTAAAAAGTTATTATTTAGCTGTTTATTCCGTTTTTGATAAAACAAGCCAAAATTAAAATAAAATTTGTATCATGTAAGTATATACGAGGCGGGGTACATATGAAGTCTTTCCCCCCCCCCTGAAAAATATATGGGCCCCCCTTTTGCCCCCTCTGAAAAAAAGTGGCTATGACACGGGATGTATGCAGCTCACATTGCTGTCTGATCAAATGCAGTCAAGTGTTTTGATTGTTATACTATGTGAATGGGTGAAGGTAAATACTCGCATATAAATGTCACAAATATCTTTATTTAAGGTGTCTGAAAGTGATGTTTATGTTCCCGTAACCTGCCAGCATTATGATTTTCTGCCAGGTTTGAGATGCTGAATTCCCTAACAGTAATTATTTTGTATTTTTAAAAGAACATATCAAAGGTTTCATTCTTGTTGATCACTCTTTTATGTGATTTTAGTAGATATTAAATCAAAAAACAGTTGCAAAACATTTAAATGTTAGGGTGGTGGTTTGACCAAAATATGGTAGCTTTTTAGAGAATGTTAAAGTTGGCGAAATGATGTTGTTCTTCAAAATTATGAATTAATGATGAAAAATGAAAATAGTTGCCTCATTTTCATTTGCCAAAATGTTACGGGAAACATTACATTGACTTTCATTGGCCTAAAGGGGCAAATGGCATGAAAAAAAAATTGACCTAATGAAAAGGACTCTACTGATGAAATCACGTCCACGAGTTGAAAACAATTTGGATGTTACATTCTGTAACACAGGTAAAAAGAGGAAGAGTTCCAGGGGGGATGTGGACAGTTTGTGGCAATTTCTGAAAACAGGAAAGCAGTGTCACATCCTGACAATTTACAGTATCTAGCATGGTTTTGCGACATAATTCAAAAGAATCAGACCGGATTCAGCATTGTACTTTAGGCTGAGTAAGAGTTGATTGGCAAGTGAAAGATGGATAGGCCAGGATTTAACACATATACAATTAGCAATGTTCTGTGAGCTGATGACAAACATGCTTTTCAAGTTTGGTAAATGCGGCAGGAATGTCAGCATCCTTGTTACAGGAATTACCACAAACTGCCACCTCCCCCCCCATGTTTAAAAAGTTTCTCAGTGTGGAAGCTACTTGGGTGGAGGATGTTTTCAATTCCTCTCTCAACAGTGCACCAATTTTTAACCAATCCAAATGCAATTTAATTGAATCATCACATTTTCCTTCAAATTGATACCAACTATAGTGGCATTTTGACTTCTCTTTAAAGCGAGAACTGATTTTTTAAAATAGGTCCTCCAATTTATTTTTAAGATTCTGCACAAGTTGTGTTGATAATTGTGAATTACACGAGAACTTCAATGCTCAATATTGGGTATTATATAACACAAAAAATATTTCTGTTTTACGATTGGTAGATACTCTATCATGCAGTGTGACATAAAATATCTGAGACTAGTTCCCCAAAATTTCACAGGAGGAAAAAAGTTCCCATAAAAAGCTACTATTTTCCCTACATGGGGGGAAATAGTTCATTTCGATGGAAACTTTTTTCCCTGCATTGGGGACCGATCGTTATTTATGGCAAGGGGTGGGAGTGAGTGGGCGATTTCAATGTTTTTTTACCTGATTTTTTTCAGATTCCCCCATTTCATTTCCATATGTATTTCAGGTTCCCCCCTTGTAACTTGAAAACCCGGGGGGGGGGCACTTGTATTCAAAGGTGGATATGAATGATGAACAAGGACTTTCAAAATGCACCAACACATATTTTCACCGCCTAAAAACAAGCTAAACATACCCTAAACAATTATTTTTATAGGTTTATGATACCCTCAACAAGTGCACAGTGCATTGAATCGTATATATACCCTTTATTATCTTGTTTTGCTTTACTTTTCAAGTTCCGATTACAATATTTTGGATGATTTGGATCCCTACTTAATGAGATATAACATGACAATTTCAGGTTAAGAAAAAACATACCCTTTTTTCCATATTTTGCTGTTTTTGACACCCTAAACGATGTATGCGCGTACATCGCCTGTTGGAAAAAAAGACACCCTTTTTACGCGTTTTCTTGTTCACGCATCATATCCACCTTTGAATACAAGTGGCCCCCCCAGGCTTGAAAAATATTTCAGGTTCCCCTTCCTAGTTTCAATCACTGTATCAATGTGGTACGTGATAATTGGATATGCAAATGCATATTCACCAGGACCCAGGTTGTACAAGAACACAATATGCATAAAGGAAATGGGTCAAGTGACAATTTAGTGAACTTTCCTCCGGTGCACTAAAAGGCCAAAAGCTTTCGCAAAAAACTTCCAGGTAATAATTTTCTCATCCTTTCCAGTCATTTTAGCAAAAGAACAATGCGAAGGTAGCACGTTCACCAGTGTTAGGTTATGCCTTCAAAGTCAAAGGGTAGGGAGGGGATGGTTGCTACCCAAGGAAAATTTAGGCTACAGTTTTGAAAATATTTTGCACAGTATGGCTCTAAAATGCTATGTTTATGTAAAACTAGCCATTTGCCATCATTTAGAGCTGAAAACCACATGAAAACCCGATATAACTACCTTTTTTAGCACAAAATTGGTTTTCGCCTATTATCTGTGGAAAATGCCAATTTTGCTGACTCACAGACTTTATGATATTGTGATACCATACGAGGTATGTTAGTACTTATTTTGGTATCAGTGGAAAGAGGAGGACCATAGCTATCCACTGATCTCAAAATCATAAGCATTGGGTGCTTTATAACAAATTTCCAGGGATGGTAACCACCCCTTGGTAAACAGTGTTACAAAAAAAAGCTTGGTAAGACCAGAGAAAATGTCTCTGGTAAGTGCTTTATACCTTGTACTGCATGATATTTGGTAGTTTATACAAACATGTTCGGTTTGAAAATTTCTGATAGCAGATTTGCTATAGATGTATGCAATGTATAAAATCAAAAACTTGAACCCAAATTTCTCAGATAAAATAGCTAACTGCATTTGAAAACGACTAATTTTGACATTTGCACTATTTCTTTGGTCTTGATTTTCACACATTTTAACATTATTTCTCAAGCGGCAAAATAAACTAGGCCGATGTCACATAAATTTCAAAGTACATGTTGTTGGAAACGAGTTGGGCTACTTTCACGCATTGTTTTCAATGGTGCATAATGGACAATATCAAATTCGTATTAAATTACAATGTGCATGAAACAAAAGTGGTCCAACATTGTTTTGGACCACTTTTGTTTCATGCACATTGTAATTTAATACGATGTGCATGAAACAAAAGTGGTCCAAAATTGTTTTGGACAACTTCAGAAAAATGAAATATCTCTGCTTTCACACCACCAAAGCAACGTTTTAATTTGGCAGTGGTCTTAAAATGTGTCATAAAACTATTGTACCATAGAAATATAATAAATATGATCAAAAATGTTTTCCAATGTATATTTTTCTTTTACAGCCTGTACCTCCTCAATTCCCTTTACAATACCATTGATTTGGTAACCCATTAACACAAAGTGGTCCGAGATTCACAATTTACTTCATGTCAGCAGGAATTATTCCTACATAATTAACCCCACTGAAATCAGACAATTATATTTTCTTTAAAATCAGTTGTGGTGTGGTTATTGCTATTAAATCAAGGTTGTGACTGAGTTACATACAAGTGATTAACCTTTTAGTTGTGTTTGTAGTGTCTTTTTCGTTGAAATCACTTATTGCATGCAGGTCTTCATGATCTCAGTCGATGTGTACAGTCTACACATAGAGCAGGTCTAGAGCAGGTCGAGAAATTTTTGAGAGAGAGCCGTACTTGGATTGAACCATGACTAGACTAAGGCTCAACTAGCCTTGAGTTGCGGTGGCAGCTGATCTCGAGACTTGGCAAGTTTTTCA